>PVJX010009512.1:0-12845 GCA_004027295.1 Dolichotis patagonum
CTGGCCCAGATGCCGATCTCCAGGCAGTTCCTTGTGGATGAAGGGCGGGCCTACCAGCCCCAAAGAGTCCCCCCGAGATGCAGGTCTGCGCAGACTTTCAATCCAAACAGCTCAGGCCACTGTACCGTCCGGGAGTTTCGGGTCCCAAACGGACAGCCTGAGATGCTGCTTTCTGGGAGACTTCCTGGGCCGAAATCTGTACTTTTGTAAGAAGCAACAGACCATCAGTAAAATAAAATGTTAAATGGCAGTAAGAAAAGAAAGTAAATCGGGGGATGGGGAGCAGCATTAAGGGCCCACCCTTAATGCAGGTTTAAATAGTGTGGCCAGGGAAAATTTCACTATAAAGATGTCACCTGAGGCAGGTGAACCGTGCACTTAACCAAGGAAAGCACATTCCAGGGAGTGTGTGAATACTGCAGATACTTATGAATAGCACTGTGCTTTGGTATTCAATAATTAGAATACTGGTGTAGCTGGATTGAGGAGGGGGTGGGAGGTGTGCCCAACTGAAAACAATGGGAGACTATTGGTGTCAGCTGCTGCTAATAGATCATGTAGTTGAGAACTGAGGATTGATCTTTGGATCAGTGATCATGACAAAGCAATTCAGTGGAATTATAGTCGTTTTATTTGGATAGGTTTAAGTGAGAGTGGTAGAAGAACTAGAGAATAACAAATAAAAACACCTCCATGGAGTTTTGCTAGTGCGTATAAATGCAGATATGGGAGACAAGGAAGAATTTGTTTTCAAGATGAGAAATTACATGTTTATACTGATTCAGAATATTGCCTTGGTGAAAAGGTAATAGAATCCAGCACATAAATGGGAGCACAGATAACTCATCTATTGAAACGAAAGAAATGTGAGTATACAAATACAAGTAAAGGGAAAGGGATGCATTAGATGATGATAGCAAACACTTATTTCTGCCGTATAAACAAACTTTCTGTACAGTGCTTAAATGCCTACAGTATCATTCTCATAGGGTCAGTCATTACCTCTAGAGCTTTGTCATATTTTGCCACTGTATTAATTATTGATATATTTCTTCCTTTTATTGTTCAGAAAACTGCCTCCTATAGCATTGGTCATAGTTCTGATATAGGGGAATGAAACTCCCAACCTACTATGTCCAGTACGAGCTCCTGTTCTCTAAAACCGAAGAATGAATTTTAGGAACAACGGAGGTTAAGAGCAGAATATATTTATTGAGAGAAAGAAAGCTTCTGTCTGAAGAGAGACAGAAGGGGTTTCGAGCGGGTTACCAAGGACTCTATCTTTTCCAGGGACTTTTATAGTAAAACCATGGGTTCAAGGTGGGGGAAGACTGGAAGCTCACATGGCAGATGGGCATAAGGTGGGACATAACTATAGTTAGCCAATAAGAGCAATAGGTCAGGTAAAATTGATTATATTAGAGACAAATGGGGAAGTGAGTCACGTAGAAAGTGGGCATTCTTACGGAACTGTAACTCTTTCCTAGGGGGATGGAAACTATTTAGAGTATCAATCCTCAGGATATGGGTGCATTTTGTCTTGAGGCCTGGCCCACAGCAGGAGGCATCAGTCAGTCCTGTCCCTGTCCAGTCCTCCACCCCACCACCACCCCCTACCCCCGCAGTTGCCTGCACTGTGCTCCATTGAGGACCTAGCCCTGTCTCACTGCCTATATTTCTAACTCACTCAGCTGCCTATAACAGTTCTGCTTCCTATAGCCTCTCAAGAGAGACAGTTCCAATCCTTGTACATTAGATCTTTCAAGTACTGGAGGGTTAACATGACTTGGCATAACACGATTTTTACTTCTCATAGCACTTTAGTGTTTCTGGTAGGATGTGATTTCAACCTCTCTCACATTCAGTCATTCTTTCTCCTAAGGGGACCAAGGTATTTGGCTATTTCTTTTATGTTGTTGTTGGTTTTTGGTTTTGGAGTCTTTTTTTGTTTTCGTTGGGGGGGGTGTTTGTTTTTATTAGAGCTCAGCATGGGGTCTTGTTTTCTCCTAGACTTGTGGTTTTATTTTTTTAGTTTGTTGATATCTTCTCCTCCTCCTCCTCCTCATCCTCCTTCTCCTCTTCCTCTTTCTCCAATTTCAATTCAGTGTTTCTAACAAATATAGGGGATAATCAATATGGTGGCCCTGGTGAACTGCTGTAAGCATGGCAGCCAGAGGCAGGGAAACACCAGCACCTTCTGAAACCCACGCGGGCTGAGATTCAAACATCTCATATATTTCCCTTCTCCTTCTCCGTCCCCTCCCCCTTTAGCAAGTGGGAGCCAGTGATCTGGACATCTCTTGAGAGGTTGACTATGTTGTTTTGTATGAATTCCCTGTATGCGAAGATATGGACAACTATTTGGAAGAAAACAAGAGACAATATGATAGATAGTGAAGATCCCTGGTTGTCTAGCTTTGAAATCTATGCTTTCTTATGCCTCATTTTGTTCTGTTTTGTTGTGTTTAATTTTACCCCCTTTAAAATAAAAAAAACAATATGGTGAATAAATTTTCTAAAAAATTATTAAAGACACATTGCCATGAATCCCCCTAAAGACTCCCCCTCCGTTCAAACACATCCTATCACTTGTGCTACCTTTTGAAGCAGTTCTAAAAGTCCTTTTTTATGTCTTTAAGAGTTATGATCAAAAATACAGTGAATGATACTGCTGATTATCATCCAAATACAGTGAATGATACTGCTGAAAGGTGGGCTCACAAAAATATTATGGTGTGTCTTCATCTATCCTATTTACCACATCTGGCACAGTGTGACTTCTGACGCTTCCCTCAGGCCAAAATGACCATGAAAGGTAAATGTTTTGAATCAATTCAGGACATCAAGGCAGCCACAACAGCACAACCAAAAACATTCACTCTCTATAAGTATATGAGAAGAAATTTATTAGGGTAATTGACTCATACGATTGTGGAGGCTTTGAATTCCCTTGACTAGCCCTCAGCAAATTGGAGATCCTGGGATGCCAGTACCCTGACTGAGTCTAAGTCTACAAGGCTCAGAACCAGGAAGGCTGACAATGTGATTCTCATTCCAAAACCCCAAGACCTAAGAACCTGCAGGCCGCTAGTATTAAGTCCAGGAATGCAAAGGATGGAGAACTTGGAGTGCTGCTGTCTCAAGGGAGAAAAGAAAAGTGTATCCTGGTTCCAGAAGACAAGACCAATTTGCCATTTTTCTTTTTGTTCTGTGTGGACCTCCAGCCAACTGGATGGTGATATACATTGAGGGCAGACTTTCTCCATTTAGTCCATTTACACACACACACACACACACACACACACCTCTAGAAACACCTCTAGAAACAGATACATCCAAAAATAATGCTTGACCAGTTCACTAGGTAGCCTCTTAATCCAGTCATGTTTATTCCTAAAATTACCCATCACAAAAGGGAAACCCTAAAAACCAAAGGCCAAGAATAATATATCTACAAGATTTCTGTCTATGGCATGTCAGCATATGATCCTGTGAGAATTAGAACCTAGTCTTAGCTCATTACTATAGGTGAAAAGTTGACAAAAGAATCATTTCAATAAATAAGATCATCCTGATTTTCCCATTTTTTCTTTCCTAAGCCCATGCCTGCTGCTCCTAAGTTTTGGAGCTATGGCCAATCTGCCCTGAGTCCTAATACCAGCCCTATTAGCACTGTTCCTGCCTTTACCATTCCAACAGAATATTAACAGCCAAGGTGATCATCAGGAAGCAACAATTTGAATGTGAGTAGGCTCCAATAGCCAAGCCTAGCAAGGTCAGTTCTAAAGCATGGAGCTATGTGAAGATAAGAAATACTGCTGTGACTGGGACTGGCAAGGGCTAGAATCCTTGGAAAGCTGATTAGAGAACAGAACAAGATGAAAAATAGAATAGAGGCAAGTGAAGGAGCCAGAAAATATGATCTCAAACATGTACGTTTTTTAAACGTTTGAATAAACAGCTAGAAAAGGCAATATTCTGTAATCATATCCATGCTGCAATGAAAGGACCACTTTACCAAGTTCTTTCCTTTTTGCTGAAATTCGACTTTTGTCCTACGCGACTGTCTTGAGACTTTGAATGTCATAATAAATTTTTAAAGTGAAAAGTAGAAAAACAACTGCAAACAACTCAAATATCCATCACTTGGGACTGGGTTGAATAAACCACAGCTGCAAAAGGAATGAGAAATAACTTCACAAACAGAAGTGAAGTGATCTCTAGGATAAGTTGTTAAGTGAAAAACATAAGGCAGAAAAAAATGTGAATAGAATACTAACATTTACCTAAGAAGGTGACAGGAGGAGGGGGAAAGGGTAGGAAAGTTTCCCCTCATAAAAATATCCCAGCTAACTAATGAAAAAGGAGTAAGAGAAATAGGATACTATCATTTTGCAATGCTTAGTGAAATAAAACACCTGAACAATGTCATAAGTGACCACTAAACCATGAAGGGGGGCAGCTGGTTATTATTGCATCTCAGTATCACCTATTAAGTATTTGTTAAAAAATAAATCAAACCTAGATCTGCTCAAGCCTCTAGGTCTTATTATGAGTTTATAGAAAGTACAAGAGGTAGGAGAATACATTAATACCACAGGAATGCTGTCAGCAAAATAATAATGAGAAACTATATAGGATATGATCTAATTTTTTAACAAATGGTACAAGAGGAAGAAGACCTATCTTCTTGATCTGTTTGAACTGGTGAACTGAACAGTATTTGAAAGAAAGCAGTGTATAAGCATCACAACCTGACATATGCATAGAAAAAAATAGTTTTTCCACTGACCGAGGCCTTTCTCAAATCACTTTCCCAGCTTTCCCAAAGATCTTTACTCCATCTGCCCAAAACTTAAAGTTGGTCATGTCGTTACAAAATAATCACACACATGTACACCCCTGATTAGGTATAGAGAAAATGATTTAATTTGGCCCTATCATATATGCCCTTTTCCTAGCCATAGGCACTGGACCGAACCAGAGGCTATGTGATTTTTGTTTACTGGAACTGATACAGACGTTCTGGTGGCTAAAGCTGTGAGTTATAAAACATAGGAGTTAATCCATGATCAAGTTTTTAACTATGTGGGAAAAATTACTCTCTAAGATAGTAAGGAAGCCAAAGTATAGAGAAAAGAAATTGTTACCCAGGCATAATGGTAGCATGCCTGGCTACTCAAGAGGCTGATGCCTCAAAAGAATTGCTTGAGCCTAAGAGTTCGAGGCCAGCCTGGGCAACACAGCAAGAGCCTGTCTCGAAATAAAACAGAAAATTATGGAGATGGAATCCTGGTAAATCCTGGTAGCATTCCAGTCTCCGGTTCTAGTTATTTCGCTGAGGGCCAGCTACACTCCTATCTTTAGGTTCTATTAGACCCAATTAGAATAAGTTATTTTTTTAAAGGTACAACTGTACTGGGTTACTTAACTGGTATCTTTGCAGCCCAGTTCATTTCGAGATTAACAAGTACAAGGTCTTGGAACAACTGATGGTAAAGTGTATTTTACACTCTAATACATTACTTAAACTTACACTATGTCTTGTGAACTTCCATGTATCTGCAAATGAAAGAGGACACACACAAAGAGCACAAAGAGAACAGTGTAGGTTGCGAAGGGAAGGACAGATTTGTGAAATAATTTAGAGTTTCTGCTGGCTTTCACATTATTTAGTGTAATTATAAAATGTATGCAAAAGATACTTTGAAGGTACTGCATCAAAGATGACCTGGGTTTATTTCCAGTTAGATGCCAGCATGTTAAATTGGAGATAGTGTGTTACCAAAATGTAGTTTGTCTAAAGTTTAGTGATCTGATCTCCAAATGAAAAAGTGCAGCCTTAAGAGGAAATTCTTGGCACTTACTTGCATTTTCTCCTCTTTACAACATTATAGGGTGCTTTTATGTGTATATTTTATCATTCATAATAGGGAATACATCCACTAAGATTTCAAAATAGTTTCCATTGTATCAGAATCCCCTTGTGTCAGTCAAGTTGACTCATGTTTCTGGAAAAATTTTCCACCTAGTTAGAAATGCCTAGTGCTGTCTTTCCAGTGATACATTTTTAATGGTTAGAAGGAAAATTCACTTTGTTTAGAATGATGTAAACTGTATGGATACAGTCCTAAGGTTTACAATATATACTCAAATTTACTCAGTTTTATGCCTTTAGTTTTTAAAAACTAGGTAAATGATTTATACTTTAAAAATTCACCATTAGCACATCAAAAATGCCAACTGCTGCATTTCCAATACCAAACCAAACTGACCAGGTAACAATTTAACTATACTTTTCAATTAATTTTTAAAATTTTTATACTTACATGTTAGCAGTACATAATGATCACATTTATTGTTAGGAATGTGCATATAACACATCTTAATTCTTTTTACATTTTCTTTTCATCCCTTCCCTCCTAGTTGACATTTCCCCTGTTCTTGATTCTTCCCATCTCTCTCCATCTCTTTTTTTCCATTATCTGTATTTAACTTACTCCATATTTATATATTGGGTTTCTCATATAAGAGGAGCCATTCAATATATAAGCTTGTCTGATTTATTTCACTTAACATTATGATCTCAGGGTGCATCCATTTTCCTATAATTGACTCATTTATCCTAATTTATGGTAAAGTAGTATTCCACTGTGTGTAAACACTACATTTTCTTGTACTACATTTTCTTGATGAACATATAAGCCACTTCAAGATTTAGCAGTTGTGAATTGTGCTGCTATAAAAACAAGTATCCATCTATTGCTGTATTCCAATCTTTAGCTCTTTCAGGTAGATAACTAAGAGAGGAATTACTGGTTCAAATGGAATTTCTCTTTTTAGTTAATTGAGGAGTGATTTCCTTAATGGTTATACTAGTTTACATTTTGGCCACCTATGAAGAAGGGTTCTTTTTTCTCCAGGGACTGGCCAGTATTTGTTCAATTACCAGATTTCTTGATGCTAACCATTCTTTCTTGAGGAAGAAGGAATCTCAGTGTTGTTTTAATTTATATCTCTGTAATGGCCAGTGATGTTGAACACTTTTTCATATATTTATTGAGAAGTATCTGTTCCATTTCAGTTGCCTATTTGTTGATTGAATCTTTTACCTTGGGGGGAGGATCTAATTTTTTGTTGTGGTTGTTCTTTATATATTCTAGATATTAAGGGCTGGGGATATAGCTCAGCAGCACAGTGCCTGCCTGGCAAATGCAAGGTCATAAGTTCAATCCCTGGTACCAAAATAATAATAATAACAATAGTACTCTGCCTAAGGAATAACTGGCTAAAAAATTTTTCCTATTCTGTAGGTGTCTCTTCACTCTGTTGGTTGCTTCCTTTCCTGTGCAGAAGCTTTTGAACTTGATAGCATCCCACTTCTTGATTCTCGTTATTTCCTGTGCCATGGGGTTCATCTCTTCGGAAGTCCTTGTTTATACCTATATCTTCAAGAGTTTTATTACCAGCACAGTTTTTCTGTTTTAATATTTAGGTCTTTGATCCATTTTGATTTTAGTTTAGTATGTGGTGAGAGATATGGATCTAGGTTTAATCATCTGCGTGTGAATACCCACTTTTCTCATGACTATTTATTGAAGAGGCTGTGTTTTCTCCAACATAACATTTTTGGTCCCTTTGTGAAACTTCAGATAGTTGAATGTGCTTGAAATTGTTTCTGCATCCTCTGTTGTATTCCACTGATCCACATGTTTGATTTTTTTTTTTGTCAGTACTGTGCTGTTTTTATCACTGTAACTTTGTAGTACAACTTGATATCCAGAATTATGACTCTTCCTGCATTGTTCCTATTGCCCGGGATTGCTTTTGCTATCCTAAGTCTCTTTTGGTTTCATACGAATTTTAGAATTGTTTTCTTTAGCTCTGGAAGGAGTGCTCTTGGCATTTTGATTGGTATTACATTCAGTCTTTATATCAGTGTTGAAAGTATGGCCATTTGAATATGTTGGTTCAGCCTATTGAGGAGTGGGGGACATTTTTCCATTTTCTGATGTTCTCTTCAATCTTTTCTCAGAGTACTGTAGTTTTCATTATGGAAGTCTTTTGCTTCCTTGGTTAGGTTTTTTTTGTTCTTGTTTTTATTTTTGTTTTGTTTTGTTTTGTTTTGTTTTGTTTTACCAGGGATCGAACTCATGACCTTCACTTACTAGGCAAGTGCTTAAGCCACTGAGCTAAATCCTCCACCTTCTTGGTTAGGTTAATTCCCCAGTATTTGATTTTTCTTGATGCTATTGTGAAAGATGCTGTTTCACTAATTTCTTTTTTAGTGAATTTATTTTTGGTGTACAGAAACACTATTAATTGTTATATGTTGTCTTTATATCCTGCTATGTGGCTGAATTAATTCTCAGAGTCTTGGTGGGTTTTTTTAAAATCTATGTAGAGGATTATGTCATGTACAAATAAAGATAATTTCTTCCTTTCCTATTCATATCTCTTTATGTCTTTCTCTTGTCTATTCTGGGTAACATTTTAAGAATTATATTGAATAGAAGGGAGTGATCATGGACATCCTTGTCTTGTTCCTTATTACAGAGGGAAGCTTTCAGCTTCTCTTTATTTAATATAATGTTAGTTTGTCATAGGTAACTTTTGTCAGATTGAAATAAAGAGCTTCTATTCCTATTTTGTTCATTTTTAAAAATCATGATGAGATAGATATTGGATTTTGTCAGATGCTTCTTTTGCATCATTAGAGCTGATCATGTGATTATCTTTGCTTCTGTTTATGTGATGGATTACATTTATTGACTTAAATATGTCGAACCATCTCTGCATCTCTGAGATGAATATTATTTGGTCATTATGTATAATCTTTTTGATTATTTGTTACATCTTTCTTGCCGTTATCTTGTCAGGTATTTTTGCATGAATATTCTTTAAGGAGATTAGTGTGTAAGTCTCTTTGTTTGGGTCCTTTTCTGGTTTTGGAATCAGGTTAATACTGGCTTTGAGGAATGACTTTGGGTGTACTCCTTACCTTTAGATTTCAATGAGTTTGAGAAGTATTAATGTCAGATCTTCCTAAAGTTCTTGTAGAATTCAGGATTAAATGCATCAGGACCTGAGGTTTTCTGAGTTGGTAGTTTTTTCTTCTCTAATCTTACTGTCTGATATTGGATCATTTAGGGTTTTTATATCTTCTTGATTCCACTTTGGTAATTCATAATTTCTGAATTCTCCATTTATAAGAGTACAGGTTCTCAAAATATTTATTAATAATCTTCTGGACACCAGCAGAGTCCATTGTGATTTCACCTTTTTCATTTCTAATTGTGTTGATTTGCGTCTTTTCTTGTTTTGGTAAGATTAGATAGGGCTTTATTTTGTTTATTCTTTCAGAGAACCAGCTCTTTGACATTGTTTTGTTGTTGATGATTGATGGTTGATGGTTTGAGTTTTTTTTTTCTTTTTTGCTCAATTTCATTAATTTCTGCTCTGATCTTTATAATTTTCTTCTTTGTGTTACCTTGGATTTGGATTGTTCTTGTTTTTCTAGGATTTTGAGATACATCAGTATGTTATTTGGGCTCTTTTTTAGATGTGGATATTGATAGCTATAAACTTCCCTCGTAGGACTGCTTTCATTGTGTCCTAGTATGTTGTACTGTCATTATGATTTGATTCTAGGAACTCATTTTTTCCTTGATTTTTTTTTTTTCTGTCACCCATTGATTATTGAGCAGCTCCATGTGTTTGCATATTTTCTTGTTATTTCTTTTGCCATTGATTTCTAGTTTCATTGCATAATTATCTAATAATATGCATGGGATAATTTTGATTATTTTTCATGTACTTTAGCATGTTTTATGGGCTAGTGGTATTTGTTTTATTAAGTTGGGCACATCAGTGTGATGCATGTATGTTTATAGTAGTTATCGCTTCCTGTTGAATTATTCCCTTAACTAGTATGTAGTTACCCTCTTTGCCTCTTCTGATTAATTTTGATTTGAGATCTTCCTTGTCTGAAATTAAGGTAGCGCCTCCTGCTTTTCTCCTGGTTCCTGTTGCATGGAATATAGTTTTCAGTTCTTTGAGTTTTAATCTGTATATTACTTTCTGGATTAAATGTATTTCTCTGTACTGCATATCATTGGGTTTTGTTTCTTGATCCAGTTTGCCAATCTTTTTCACTTGAATTAATTAGTTGAGACCATTAACATTGAGAGTTATTACTGAAAGATACTTATTCGTATCATTGCATTATTTTTGTGGTGCCCCACTTCTGCTTAACTGCTTACACACCGTGGTATATTTATTCTGTTACATTTTTTTAAATTTTATTTTAAAGAGGGTAAAATTAAACACAACAAAACAGAACACAAGAAAGCAAATGTAAGAGACATAAATTTCAAAGCAAGACAATCAGAGATCTTCACTATCTATCATATTGTCTCTTGTTTTCTTCCAAATAGTTGCCCATATCTTCACATACAGAGAATTCACACAAAACAACACAGTATAGAACTGATCTGAACAGGATGAGAAAGGCGTTTTAGGTCTTCAAGACTAGACAGTAGAGAAGCCAACAATGACTGTCATAGTGTCTCTCATTCTCTTCAAAATAGCTGTCCATATCTTCCTGTATGTTGAACTTAAACAAAACAAAACAGGCTAAAATCACTCTGAACAAAGAATAATGGTATTGCTGGATTTCACTTCATGACGCTACGGAATCAGCACTGGGTACCTTAGTGTCTCTTTTTCTTCAAAGTAGTTGTTCATTTCATCATGCATTATATAATCAGTTCTCATAAACTGTTTATAGGTTCTACACATGCGTGAGTCTCTACATGTATTTCTATCCTTTCTGTATTAGAGGGAAAAGCAAAATATAGCAAGACAAAACAACAAATTCCTATAAAAAAAATGAACAAAATGTCATATAAAACCACAGTACAAGATGATCTACAATGGTTACTATGTTGTCTCTTGTCATCTTCAATAGAATTGTCCATATCATCAGGCGTAGTATAATTGAATATAGCAGTACATAACAATATTAATGAAAACAAAATATTGTAGACAGTATAAAACTTCAAAAGCAGGTAATAATCAAACTAGAGTGGGTATCCTAGTGAATCTTGTCATCTTCAGTGTAGTTGCTGTGGCCCTGAAGCAAGGCCAGCAGATTACTATAGCTGCTGGTTTCAAACAGGAGCCTAAAGAGAATTCTTTCTGTGGTCTGTTGGCCATTTCAGAACTTTGGAAATGTAATGGTCAATTCATCAGAAAGAAATAGCAGGTGAGTGTGGCAGACTTTCAGTGGCCTGCAGGAGAGAGACCCTGGTTCCTCGGGACCTGCACCATGCGGTTGACTTGGGGTACCAGGAGAACAAGGAGCTCCTCTCCTCTCTGGAGGGCAGCTGTGAGTGTGGCAGACTTTCGGAGGCCCGAAGGAGAGAGACCCTGGTGCATCGGGACCTGCACTGTGCAATTGACTTGGGCTACCAGGAGAACAAGAAGTTCCTACCCTCTCTGGGGGTCAGCTGTGAGTGTGGCAGACTCTCAGTAGCCCAAAGGAAAAGGACCCTGGTGCCTTGGGACCTGCACTATGCGGTTGACTCAGGGTGCTGGGAGAACAAGGAGCTCCTCCCCTCTCTGGGGGGCAGCTGTGAGTGTGGCAGACTCTCAGTGGCCCGAAGGAGAAGGACCCTGGAGCCTTGGGACCTGCACATTGCGGTTGACTCGGGGTGCCAGGAGAACAAGGAGCTCCTCCCTTCTCTGGCGGGCAGCTGTTAGTGTGGCAGACTTTTGGCAGCCTGCAGGAGAGAGACCCTGGCGCCTAAGAACCTGCACCATGCAGTTGACTTAGGGTGCTGAGAGAACAAGAACTCCTCCCCTCTCTGGGGGGCAGCTGTGAGTGTGGCAGACTTTTGGTGGCCCAAAGGAGAAAGACCCTAGCGCGTCGGGACCTGCACCATGCGGTTGACTCGGGGTGCCAGGAGAACAAGAAACTCCTCCCCTCTCTGGGGAGTGGCTGTGAGCCTGCCGGTGTGCGGGCTGAGAATCAAACATCTCATGTTGTCCTGTCCCCTGTCCCATGTGTTTCCCCCTGCTTTAGCAAGTGGGAGCCAGTTAACTACACATCTTGTTAAAAGATTGGCTATGTTATTTAGTATAAGCTCCCCATATGTAAAGATATGGACAACCATTTGGAAGAAAACAAGAGACAATATGACAGATAGTGAAGATCTCTGGTTGTCTAGCTTTGAAATTTATGCTTTCTCATGTCCCGTTCTATTCTGTTTTGTTGTGTTTAATTTTACCTCCTTTAAAATAAAATTTTTTTAAAAATTCAGTGTAGTTGCCTATACTCTCAGACTTGATACTATCAATCATAACAGAATTTTGAATATAATCTGTCAATACAAAACAGCAGTCTAACAAACCAGATTCAATTGAGATCAGTCATGATAAAACAATGTAAGTTATACAGGGCTTCAGATTAAGTTAATAGGAAATTAAGGAAAATTACAAATTATATCCTGCTATTTTCAGGATAGCTGCTTGTGTCCTCAAATCTAGTACAAGTAGACAAACTGGAACAGAACATAATCCATCTAAACAGAGTGGTGTGAGTAATGTGGGTTTTAAATCCTGATACACTATTAACAATATCCTTTGCCTTCATTTTTTAGACTATTCCTCCCCTTTCACTACCACAGGGTGCTGCTTATTTTGAGTCCCACCAAACCCCTCAGCTTTAAATTGGGTGGGGGGCAACCTGCTGTTTACCTAAGTGTCTCCAGACCTTCTCACTCCTGGACTTAATCTCGAGTTGTGTTCCTTTGCCTAGTTCTCTACTGCACATAAGTATCCTG
>PVJX010009512.1:12945-60880 GCA_004027295.1 Dolichotis patagonum
TTTTTTTTTTTTTTTTTTTTTTTTAGGTGTATCAAGGCCATCTATGTTAGAGATTATAGCCAACCTTCTCTGCTTCATTTCTGCTATGCTATTTTTCTGCAAATGATTGTCTACTTTTCCCCTTCATTCCACTGCATGCCCCGTTCATTGAGACCTCTCTGCCACTATTCCTGAAATCCTGGTATTTTTTTTCCTTTCTCTCTCTAGAATGTCCTTCAGTATTCTCTGTAGGTGGTCACAAATTCCCCCAGTTCCTCTTTGTTATGGAAGCATCTTGTTTTTCCATTAATTTCTAGAGACAGTTTTGCAGGGTACATAAATCTGGGCTGGAGGTTATTTTCTTTCAGGGCTTAGAATACTTCGCTTCAAGCTCTTCTTGACTTGATGGTCTGTTTCGAGAAGTCTGCCATGATTTGGATGGGTTTTCCTTTATAGGTGATCTGTTTCTTTTCTCTGATGGCTTTTAATATTTGTTCTTATATTGAATTTCTGGGATCTTGATTATTATATGTCTGTGTGTAGCTCTGTTTTGGTTGTAGGTGGCTAGAGTTCTGTATGCCTCATACATCTGAATATCATTTCCTTTTGTTATGCTTGGGAAGTTTTCCTTAATTATTTCCATGAACAGTCTTCCTAATTCCTTTGTTTTGACTCCTACTTCTTCATTCATGTTTTTTATTTTTAGGTTATAAATCCTCTTGTCATCTTCTAGCCTTTGTATTATTACTGCTTCTTGTCGTCTTCTAGCCTTTATATTGTTACTGCTTCTTCCCTTGTTATTTTTAAGAAATCTTTCCTTTCATGATCACACATTGCAAATCTGTCTTCAAGTTTTGATAGTCTATCCTTAGTTTCTTTCAAGCAGTTTTGCCAGCTTTCAATGGAGTTTTTAATTTCCAGTAATCTCTGAATCTGCTTCATGTATTCTAGGTTTTCTTTATATACTTCATCGAACGTTTCTCTCCTTTTTTGTGTTCCTCCATTCTTCTGTCTGTGTCTTCTTGAGAGGTGCTTAGCCTTTCTTTTATTAATCTACTTATATCTTGCTTTACTTGAATTAATATTTCAGTTTTGAGCTCATCTACGAGGTTCCAAAGATAGCTTTTTATGTCCGCTGACGCCGTGTTTGATGTTGCGTGTTTGCTGCCCTCAATCTCTTTTGTATTTACCTCTCCTTCATCAGTATTCTCAGGGTTGGGGGCTGAGGGCTTTTTCTTATTTCTTTCTCTTGTCATGTTTTTGGTTTCTTCCATGCAAGTGTATAGTGGAGTTCCCAGCCTCTTTCCTTGTTGGTTATAGTTCCTCTGAAGCGTGCTGGCTAGGGGTTTCTGCCCTCTCCATTTTGCTGTTGGTCACTGAGGTGCAGGCAGGGGCAGTGTATGCTGGCCTCTACTCTCCGAGCCAGCCAATCTTTGGGGGCCTTTACTGCATCAGTGCGTGCTGCGCATAGGGAATCAGTTTGGGACGACTTATTGGGTCCCTGCCAGGGGTGTGACCCAGGCCAAGCAGATCCCACCAATCTGCTCTGGGAGGGGAGCAAACAACTGAAGTCATCACCATTCTCAGTTCGGGCCGTCCTGCTTGACTCCAACATGTCCTCCAGTTAGTGGCCCCTTTCCCGTGGGAGGGTCTTATTCCCAGCACTCCCCACGGGTTAATGCAGGTCCCTCTCTGGCTCAGTTCTCTGTTGGGCTCCCTGACCTCCGACTTCAGTGAGGCTGCGGCACAATTTCGCTGCGGCTCCGTGTGAGTCGCGCGGGACAGCTCAGCTCCTCACACGGGGCAGCTCAGGCCAGTCGTATTGGCATGAGTTTGGGCACTCAGGCCAGTCTTGGCGGCACAAATTCAGGCAGCTCGGCGAGAGCACCGTGACCACTGATCTTAGCTTCTCTAATGGTAGCCCCGGGACTTCGTGTTTGACCAGCTCTTTTTCCTTCAGTTTCTTCCTGGGTCGAAAGAATCTATCTCCCTCTGTCCGGACCTCTCTAGGATGTTTTATTCTGGCATCTGAGCTGTCTCTCTTAGAGAGGTTCCATATCTTGCTGCTTACCGGTCCACCATCTTTAGCTCTTCCTGTTACATTTGGTAGCTTTGTTAGGTTCATTGTCTCTTTCTAGAATATCCTTCAGAATTTTTTGTAGAGCTGGTTAGATGGTCATGAATTTCTTAAGGTGCTCTTTGTCATGGACCTACCTGATTTCTCCATCAATTTTGAAAGAAAGTTTTGTATGACATGTAAGTTTGGTTTGGAAGTTGTTATATTTTAAGGTTGAAACACTTCACTCAGGTTTTTTTGTTGTTGTTGTTTGTTTGTTTGTTTTTTGGCCTTTAAGGTTTATGTTGAGAAAAGTCTGTTGTAATTCTAAAGGCTTTGTAAATGATTTATTTTCCTGTGTTAGACTTCTGCTATTTTGAGTATGATGTTACATGGAGAGGTTCTGTTTTGATTGTGGCTGTTTGGGGTTCTATATGCCTCACTCAACTGTGTGTTTAATTTTTTCCCAATGTTTAGAAAGTCTCTCCATAAACAGTTTTTTCTGCTTTTGTGCTGTCTTCTCATTTTTTCACTTATTCCAGTTAATCATAGATTACTTTTCTTTGTATTGTCTAGCTGCTGTTAAGTTCACTTTTCATGTTTTATTGTTTTTAAGATTTCTCTTAAGGGGCTGGGGATTTAGCTCAGTGGCTTAAGTGCTTGCCTGGTAAGCGCAAGGTCGTGAGTTCAATCCCCAGTACCAAAAAAAAAAAAAAAAAAAAAGATTTCTCTTAAGTAATTGATCTTAAGGGTTTGGAAATGGACAAATTTTAAAAAGAAAAATTTGAAAAATTAAAAAATAAAAAATGAGGAGAAAAAAGTAAAACAAAGGTTTCTATTATAGAACAGAAGGATATTTATAGAATTAGATAAAAGTAACAGGAAAAAAGAAATATAAAAGAAAAAGGAAGAATATGAAGAATAAAAAACAAAATTTAAAGAGTAAAAAGAGAATGAGTGCAAACCCACATGCACGCACACACACACACAATTTTTTCTCCAAATTTTTGAATGAATAGTTTCCTTCTAGGTTCCAGTTTTGAAGTCTAGCTAGTCTCATTTTTCTCCCTCTAGCCTTATAGCCTATGGATATGTAAGTCTCACTACCCCAACCAAAGACTCTCTGTTTACCCTAGCTGAGGCAGTGTCCATGCCAAGACTTGTTACTGCTCACATTGATGGATAGGGAAGGCAGTCAGACCTCACTCAGATCTATGCTAGATATGGGCAGCAGTGGAAGGGTTCAAGTAGAGTAGATCCTTGATTTACAAACTAAATTCATTTCCGAGGGCCAGTTGTAACTCAGGTTGTCAGCTGAAGGCTCCTCTACACGATCTTCAAAGTCTTTCTCTTGTATATAGGAGAGCTCAGTGTCCTGTAGAGACATTGGCCAGGATTTCTCAATTAACCTCATATGGGAAAAGATATGGTAATGTTTCTTCCAGAACTCTTTAAGGGTTAAATAATATCTGAAACCATCCAGAACCACAGGCAGCTGGCATTCAGATCATAACTCAAGACTTTGGTCTTAAGTTAAAACTAAAATTCTGTTCATAATCCAAATTGTCCCAATATCAGGCCAGTCGTAACCCAAGGGGCCACTGTACTTAATGCTGGAAGGCACTGTCAGACCAACTGTTTTTCAGCACAACTTGAGCTGAGCCTTGCTTCTTACCGTGGGATTACGCACCTGTGTCTTTCCCAGCCTCCATTTTAATCTTCTCAGGGAATCTCTTTCTAACCTGCTTCTTGTCTGTGGCTGCCTCCCACCGCTCTCTCACCTAGTCTGTGTGGGAAGGTAACGCTGGGAGCCCTGAAGTAAAGTTGGTTTTTACTTTGTTGAGTCTCATATTAAATAATCAACCGCTTCCGGAAATGGCACCTGATCAAACACTCTCAGTGATATGACGGATGCCTGTACTTGAGTCCCTCTCCAGCTGTTGCCTGCTGTGTGAAATGAGTCCCCAAAGCCCATGATCTCTAGCTGCTGTTTTTTTGTGGATCTCCCAGCCCTGTGCACTTAACTTGCTTCTGAGGAGACCATTTCCCTTCCTTGCCAGCGGAAGAGAATCCAAATTGTTCCTTCCTTTTCTCTGCATTGTGGACCATCTTTCCAGCGTCTCTGTAGCTTCTAATTTTCTTCTTTTACTTCCTGATTCCATCTGTGGACAGCTGCTATAGCCTTTTTCATAAATTTTGTTTGGGTTTAACAAGCAGACATTCTGTAAATCTTTTGTTTAAAACTTCCTGGGTTTCTTTATTACTAAACGACATAAACCCTATTATTTCACAACCATTCTAACAAAATGACTTTGAGTAAAAGAGGTAAAAACGAATGTTTACATTTAAGTAATGCACTTAATGATTAAGTTATAGACTTAATGATCAACGAAAAATAATGAATATTTTGCTAAAGTCTTGCTAACTTGCTAACTTGAATGATTTTCATTCTTCAGCTTGGCCTAGGCTAAGATTAACTGTGTTAGAAGTGTCCTATTACAAGTATTTGTCTGGTTTTGTTTTGTTGGTGGTAGTAGTAGTAGTAGTTCATGTTTGTAGTACATAATGCTTACAGTCATTATGGGAAATAGATACGTGTATATAATACATCCGAATTCTTTTTATTTCCCTTCTCCTTTCCTTCCCTTTCCTTTCCCCTCCCTCTATCCCTAGTTCTACTTCCCATTTACAAAAAATCTTATCTCCTTTCCTACCATCCATCATTTCTTTTGCTCTTTAAATTATTTATACTTTAGATTTTTCATAGAAGACGTTATGCAATATTTAAGCTTGTATATCTGATCTATTTCACTATTTCATATAACATTTTTGTATTGTTAAAAACAGCCGGCTCTCACTATTAACTTTCTAATCAGTGAAATCAAAGATTTCCCGTTTCTGTTTTTCCTTTTTAATAGACATGCAGAAAATAATGTTCAAGCTGTAATCTTATTCCTTATAACAACAACACATATAGTTCTGCAGATAAGGAAATGACTCAGTTTCTAGATTCCCATGTGGAGTGTTATCAAACTTCAAAAACCTATGTGCATTTAAAATTCACTCATAGATTTAACTCATGCTACACATAGTTAGTACCTGCTGCATGTAAATTCTGATCTTGGCTTGGGGACTTGGGTTTTGCATTCCTTCACTAGTATGCTTAAATTTGTGGTCTTAAATACCTTATTGCTTTAACTTTTTAAAAGTTTTAATAGATGAAATAAGGTACAGGTCTTTAGGTTCCTCTACATGTTAATAAAGACCTAAATAATTTGCTATCAATTGTACTCAGGGGCCAGTGTTGAAATTTCCTAGGGTACAAGAGAAATGTCTAAGAAAACAAAAACTACTTGCCTCAATATGATCAACATTTTTGCAGGCAAATTGAACTCCTCAGCTATTATAATGACAAATTGTATTTGGCAAAAGGGCTCTGGAAAGGGGAAAGTAGATAGTATGAAACATTTCTAGGGTACAAGAAGGTTTGAAATATGATTATTGTAGAGCAGAGATTCTTAACTCTTTTTGGGTTATGAGTCTTTTTTTAGACTGTGATGAAACCTTTGAACCTACTCTAAAATAAATGTACATTCATAGGTTTCAGTTATACTTAGGCCCATCTAGATATGGGCCTTAGGTCAAGAATTTTTAACTACATCACCAATAAAAAATACAAAACTGATGAAATAATGGCAATTTCATTTAACAAAGAAGACAGTGAAGTTAGGAATGGTGATGCACACCTGTAATCCTAGCACCTTAGAGGCTGATGAGGAGAATCACAAGTTCAAAGCCTACCTGGACTATATAGCAAAACTGTCTCAAAAAAAAAAAAAAGGACAATAATACCTTATTGTTACTTGAATTTAAAACAGAGTAATGTAATGTGTTCTTCTAAATAAATGGCTTATAAACAACATAAGTATTACCAGTAAGAGAAAATCACATCAAAAATACAAAAGTAAAGAAGGTGTCTGGGAATACATTTTGAGTTCTGAGTTTCTTATTTGATGGTCATGATGTGATTGTACTTAATTTAAATCTATTTTTATTTATTTGTATGCTGGAAAGGGGGCTGGCCTTTCCTTCACAAAGACTATTACTGTCATGAGAATAACATCCATAACATATAAGATAACCATATTATCTTCTCACTTCTCGGTATGTGCTAATGATATTATTTGTTCTCCAGACCTTTCTTCAGATGCCCCTTAGCTAGCTACAGATTATCATTTTTATTCTGTTCACCATATCATACTTCTTATATTGATTTTAGGGATGCCAAGCAAATCTGTTGGTTAACCCAGGCCAGCCAGCTGTGGATTGAAAAACAGGAAGGAAATGAAAGAAGCTCATTGCAAATTAAGACTGGAGGCTTAGCTACAAATGGCTCTGACTGCTAAATATTCTGTTCAACAAGTATTCAGAGACCAGAATCTCAAACTGGACTGCCTAGGGCATCCCTGAGTCTGGAGTATCAAGGGAGATACCTTTACATGTGTGTCAGGAGGGTGAGATATGAGGACTGGCAGAATGTAACTGATAATGAAGAGACATGTATTAAGCTTTACCGTGCTTGCCTAATCCCTACACCAACCCCAGCCTCTGCCCCTTAAGCTCCTTAGAACTCTGGAAAAGATCAGGCTCTCAAAATCTGAGGAGAATATCCTGTCTTCCTCTCCTCTTTGCCTTGAGTGATTCTACTATTCTTTGGGTGATTCTACTCAGTTTGGTGCCTCTTCTTTGGACTCCTAGCTTTCTAGCCATAGCTTGGTCTTTAGGCCAACAAGGGCCCCCACACCTCAGCATGGGATGGCACACATTATGCCCAAGACATTTTTGCTTTCTCGGTCATTAGTAGACAGTTATCTTTACTGAATTTGTTCCAAAAAGTGGGGTGGTACTCAAAAGGCAAAAACTAGTCTATAGTCAGGCATGGTAGTGCATGCCTGTAATCCCAACACTCAGGTGGCTGAGGCAGGAGAATCACCATGAGTTTGAGGCCAACTTTCGCTACACAGTGAGATACTATCTCAAAAAAAAAAAAAAAAAGATTTAGATCATTATTCAGAGGCGATCTCAGCAGAAGGCCTAATGTGTTATGGCTGGGAAGCACAGCAGGGTCAATGCTCTCAGGTCCTTCATGGAACTTCAAGTTTAGTGAGGAGAGACAATAACACTACACCTTGACAGTTGTGATTTGACAGAGTAGTGCATAGGAAGCTGTTAAACTATAAAACAAGTGATCTTAAAAACCAAAGGCATGGGGAAGAGTGAACTTTCCTCTATGAATGCCTCTCAATGGAAAGATTTACCCAAACTTTGAAAATTAAGTAGATAAGCCAGTATTTTGCATGTCTTTCCTCGAAAGTGGGGCTTTTTTGTCTCTGCTGTATTCTCTGCTCTTTGTCAGTGGTCAATAAAGATTTCTTGAATAAATAAACGAAAAGGGGACTTCTGTCAGGTGTTTGCTCTCTTATCCCTCTCTTTCCCTAACAGAATGGTTCCTGATTTCTCCATTTCCATATACGAGTTTGGTGTGTTCTTTTCAAAACTAAAAATATTTTAACCTTGTTAATGATTGAGTTAAAGTCCCACAGGTACAAATGTTTATAGAAATGATATACTAAAATTAAATAAGTATACAAGGCCTTTCCAGTCTGAAAGTTATACTGAACAATCAACTCATATATAAATTTTTAAAAAGCAAAAACTACCACAGACTGCTGCGTGCCAGTAAAATAATGATTATGCAAAATTAAGCACCTAAATGTTTTTCCTCTTCTCTGTATTAAGGTTGTGGCTTTACAGAATTTTTTTATTTTCTTTTGACTCAAGGCTGTGTATGGCATTTTAGATTGCATGACTTTAACATAAGCCCAAATGGATTATCATGAAGCTTATTTAGCAAGGGAATTTAACCCGAAAGCAATAGTTAGGTAATTCCATAAATCTGAAATCTGTTCTCTGAAATTCTCACTTCTTACCATGTTAAAGTTTTTCAGTGAAGAGACATTTTAAAGGACTTGAATTATAAGTGCTGTTTGCTTCTCTGAATTCCCTTGTCCAGCTCTGTTTTAGTCTCTGAGCTGCTTTCTTGGCAGTTCGGGGCACCCTTGGTTGTTTGTGCCTGTGACAGTCTGACCCATCTGCTGCTCTGCAACCAGGAGCCTGCTGTGCTCCCTTCAGTCACATCTTTCATGCCTGGCCATTCAGCCACCTTTCAGTGCGTCTCAATGGGCCTGGGAGAATGGGCCCTCCCTCGGCATCCACATGAGCACATAATCTCCCAGGTAGCCTCCTCCTTGAAGCACCTCCAGTGCATGCTGTTTCGGAACAGCAGGATGCCACTCTCTACTGGGTTCCTAATCCCTCAGACACACAGGGGAAGGAGGTCGCGGGCTGTGAAAGTGAAAAGAAAAGCAAGGGGGTGGGCGAGCCAGGCAAATACAATGTCAGCGCCAGGCCCTCCAGCGGCTGCACCACAATCGGCGCCAGCTGCAACCCAATTAGGCTCAACAGGTCACAGGTGTTCCAGACAGAAATGCTTTTAACAAAACCACTTTCTTGAAAATACCTAAGACTTTTTTCAAGCAGTGCAGCCCATTTCTTTTGGTGATTCTTTAAAGCTATTTAGTACACTTGAAACACAAAGAAGCTGAGATTAGGACTCAACTTTCTTCGTGCCAAACAGCGGGAGCAGCCCAGAGACAGCATCTCTGCCAATGTGTGGATTCAGTGTGCAGCTGCACCAGAGTGCACAAGGGGCCACTCCTCCAGCTCTCTTTCTCTTGATACTCTAGCCTGAACTGTGCGGCTCACCTACTTATGCAAAAAATCGTTGTGTGGTTATGTCCATGTGCTCCTGAATTGCAACCTCAGGGATAAAGTTGTAGCTTTTTCTATGAATTTTTAAACAGCTTCATCATGTGCTGGTTAAACTAGGTGTATGAATGCAGCTATCAAGAGCTATTTTGGAGCCTTATATAAAATCACCCAGTCAGTAAGCTCTTTTTGGCACATTCACAAATTTCAGCTTCATTTTCTCCATGGATCTGAGTGCTTCCTATCTCTTTTGGGGGACAGAACCAAGCAGAACTTCAGTTCTTTGTGCAAGCTGTATTTGAAATTTTGTTGCCTTTCCATCTTTTCTTTGAGGATACTGATACTCTCTTAAAGTACTTTGGAGTTTATTGGTGAAGGTTAGGTTAAAATTGAATACCGATTAGGAAGGGAGTAGTTCTTAGTTCCCTACTGTACAGGCCTACTTATGTCAGCATCCCTTCTTTTCAGCCTTGCATGCCACTTGTATTATTACTTGTTTGTAATCAATAGCAAGAAGGTCCAGAAGATACTCAAGCCTTATCAGGAAATAGAAGTAACTGCTTAAACTTACTACTGAGTTCCTAATCTCTCAATGCAATAGAAGAGAAAGAAGTACCACTATGAAGCTGTAAAGAGTAAGGAAAGAGTTACAGCACAGTATACACAAGATAATGCCAGACATTTTCAGTTTCCTTCCTATTGATTAGTTTTTGGTAAATAGCCGTTGTCTTGCATATTATTCTTTATCACATCATGTTTAAAAATTATTGCTGCCTGCTTAGAACCATGTTGGTTTTAATTTTTGCAGTTTGCCTGCTTCTGTTTTGCTAAGTTGAGCCACCTGTTCAAATTCTTCTTGTCTGGTGGATTGAGGAAAAGAACTGTGGACTATGTGTAAGAGAGTTCATTTTTTTTTTTTTTACCACAGTGAAATAAGACATTGTTCTTATTCTTCATGGCATTCAGAATTCTACACAATTGCCTCTTTTGCCCTTTTGCATTTAAAAGTGAAGTAATTAGATTTCCCAAGGTTCAATGGTCAAGAGCCTTCTCATCCTGGGGAGTTGCTTCCCCACACAGCTCCTAAGTGGAGTTGTCTCACGTAATCCAGTTATTGCTATATTGTTCTAAAGGCACTGCTTTTTCAGAGGGCAAGCATAGCATGAAAATTTATACTCATTGTCCCTTTGTCTCCATTGCTGAGTTACTTTTTTTCCTACATTTAAAAATAATTATTTGCTATTTTATTTAGAGACTTTTTTTGAAGATTTTAAAAATTTTCATTTTTTTCCTACCTCTTAGGAATTCATCTCAAATTCTCCTCTTAAAAAGTTTCTGCTTGATTTCTGTTTTTGTCAGATATCTGATCATAGTATGTTTTATGACTATTAGGCAAATGGAAAGACAATTTGACACCAAATAAATTGGTGTCATGGACTGAAACAAAGCCCTGTCTTATAGTCTGTCTAGTTTCACAGTGAGATCTTAAGCCCATTCTACTACTTTTTTGTCTCATTTTGTCATCTCCAGATAATGTTTTCCTTTCACAACATGGCACATATATGTTCTAAATGATCGTATATCAGTTCATTAGTCAAAACAATAAGAATATACACTCAGTCTTATGGGACCAGAACATTTTTACTCTTTTAGCCTAACGGCAAAAGCAACCTTGCTGGTAGTTGTCTAATAACTCATTTAAATGTACCAGTCTGCAGCCTATGTGGAGGAAGGGACAAGATGGTGAAAGGATTAAGGGAAGGCTTCCAAAATCCTTTTTGCCAAAGAAGTTAAAGAGCTCAAGTGGCCAAGGGTTTTCTTTCTAAACGGGTTAGTTTAACATTCCAGACAGTCTGCGATTCAAATTTGCCTATTCATCTACACATGTTCTCAGTAAAGTTCTTCTGTGGCCTCATGAGAAAAAAATCAGCTCAATTCCCTCAACACTGAAATAGTTCCAGAGACCACCTGGTTTAGGATGTAATGCCAGCAGTGTGATTGAGTTTGTGGTCCTTGTGTTCTCTGTAGATACAGATCAGTCAGTTGATGAAACCACACACACACACATCTCTCTAGGATGTTTTACAAACTATATAGATGGTAATTAGAAAGGTCCTATTTTAAATTGAAGGCCTTTGTTCTCAATTTGTGTAATACTCATTCCCACATAAAAAGATGTGTGGCAAATTTATCTGAAAAGACCGTACCTTTCCAAAGCTTATTGCAGAGTTAATCTCAGATACCTTTCATAGCAAAGCTTCCATTTCAGTTTTGCAAATATGTGTGTGTGTGTGTGTGTATTTACTGCATCATTTGTAAGCTTTCTGGGATCTTTCTCAATTACAAAGCAGTTTATTGTTGTTGTTTTTCATAACAAAGCAAAAAAGCTCCTATCCCTTTCTAATAGTCCTCTTCTTCCTGTCTTCTGTGCTGGAGATTGAACAGCACAGACAATCTGTATCTGGCTTTGATCCATATTAGGCAAGCACTCTAACAGTGAGCTGCTACCACTGAGATACACCCTCAGCCCCTCTTTGTGACATATTTTAATACCTAAAAGAACACCATTCAAAAATAACACGGGCATAGCTGCATTCTTGCTAGAATTTCTAATTTATATGACTTCCACAGAAAGAAAATGTATTAAACAATTTAATTATTTGGTGATTTTTGTTATTTATTTTGTCTTCATTATGAAAACTTTAGTATAATTGACAAGATCTAGATCGTACAAAATATAAGAATACTTACACAATACTGACCAAATAGGGAGGAAAACTAGTCAGTTCAGTTCAACATCCATTGACTCGTTTACATGTCAAAACTACAAGTTAGTATTGTGGCTGCTGTCACCATTTCTACCCTTTGACCTCATTAAGCAGATGGGTCCTCCTGTCTCTCACCTTCTCCCTTCCTGCATAATCCTCTCTATCTTTTTCTCTCCCTGCTCAACCTACCACCACCAGCATCATGGCAAATTTTTACAAAAGGCCCATTACAGAGGTAACACCCACATTTATTTTTAGGTGTTTTCTATTGATGAATTATTAATTTAGTTTTATGAGTTTTATTGAACAATGTGTAACAGGCAAATAAAATAAAATATCAATGAAATAAAATTAAAATTTTAATATGTAATGAGTATAGAATAAGCTAAAACTTTCAACATTAACTGTTCACGTATTTACAAGATCTAAAAAATATCAGCAGAAATAAATTCTTACGTGAACTTCAATGAAAACACAAACAAAACTCTAGCACAGAAATAATCTTTGCTTTAGTTATCACACCTAAGGTAGTTTTCACACATGACAACAGCATGTTCCATACACAAGTATACAGCATATGTTCTGTTTTCCTGCCTTCTTTGGTAGGACATACTTGACATGTTGTTGGTTTTCCTGTGTTCATGATGTTCTTATGATGTCTTGCCTGTCTGTTCACCAGTCTGCTCCAGAATTCTTTTGCAGAGTACTTTAGGCAGATACATACTATTCTTCTTCTGTTGTAATTGATCATTTATCAATTCCAGTCCCAGCCCTCTAAGAAAATTTCTGTGATGTTTTGTACTTTTTATTTTCTTTGTAAACTATGAAACTATTATGCCTGACAGGTTTAAGATCAAATAAAATACAACCATGGACCAACAGTTTGTGTTTTCAGTGTTCACAGTTGCTGCATAACTCATCAACAGCATCTACTCTGCCTTTCATTTTGTTGTAAAATGTGATCACGTCTGGTTTCACTTGTGTTGAGAATTTGCTGTCAATGTTTGTTCATTCATTTGTTGGAGACAAGGTCTTACTATGTAGTCCAGGCTAGCCTTGAACTCACTGTGCAGCACAGACTAACCTTGAATTTACAGAATCCTCCTGCCTCATCCTCCCTAGTGCTGGTATAACAGGCATGCACTACCATGCCCAGCCTCACTACCAATCTTATCATTAAGGTGTAGCACTGACAATACCAATACTACTTTGTTTTTCTTTGCCATGTAGGAGGACAATGTTATGACTTTTTGAAATTCAAAGGTTGTAGTATACATTTCTCTACTGTGAACTTGTAGCACTTTTTCAGGAATCTCAGCTTTGTTCTTGCAAATAGTTCCTGTGCTGGTCAACTGCAAACATTTTAGTAAATGTAACATCAATGAATAGTTACTGAACCGATTGTTGAATGTGACATTTGGGTTACTTTTTGAAACAGGTGTAACAATTCTTTGCTCAAAGTCATATAATGTATTATTTCATGAAGAAAGACCTAGTGGCTGAATTCTAGGATAAATTTCTGCCTTCATATCTATCAGGACATATATTTTTATACCATATTCAGAAGGTTTACTGGGCATATATTGCCAAAAGCTTCAACAACCACAAAATCATATAAGTGGTTCATCAATTGTCATGTATTTGTACTATGTATAAATTGCTTAACAGTTTGAAACAAAGCGCTCAGTAGATAAGCAAATAGCAGTAGGATTTTTTTCTTTTGTCTTTCTTGGTGAGTCTTTTTGTCATTAAAACAGCAATTTCGAAGGAAACCAAATCTCTTGAGTGGCATTATTGTTCTAAAAATCTCAATGCCACATCTGTCACTTCTCCATAAATCAATTAGAGTGTGACTATTAGAATGATAAAGTCCTGCTATGAAGACTTTTAGTTTAGATAGTGAGATGTCATGATAAATGTATTTTTGAGTGTTACTATTGATAAATATAGAATGTTTTCTTGTATTTCATTATTAACGTATTTCAAAACATAGTGTAGCATGTCTCCCATTACAATTTTCAACATTGAATTGCAGTGTTGGCATTCTGTCCAGCAGTTTTCGCCCCTGGCAAGAACCTAGTAACATTTTCAGATGTAGTTCTAACATTAGATCATTCAGGTATACGTGAGCATTTTGTAGAATTTTGACTAATCAAATATTTATTAACATTACTGTTTTCTTCCTCATCTGAATCAAGGTCTTCTTTCTGTACTTCTCCATCTGTCATATCTGTTGTGCATTGCTAATTTGTTTGACTTATATGATCTAAGTCATCATCAGTACCCAAATCACCTGATGACTCACTTTCAACCTCCTCCCAAAGTTGTAAAAACAGATTTTCATGTGACATTATACTGAATTAGACTAATTCTACAAGAAAAATCAAATAAAAGCATTTTAAAAGGTTATAAATACACAAATATGTAACATGGCACATAATGTAAAATTCTCTCATTAATACTTTAACACACATGTTTAAAGCTTGCTGTTCATCATATCAGGTGGGTGAACACAGAAATTGCTTCCCATATTCCCCCAGAGCAGCTGCTGAGATACATAAGTTACATATTTTATGCTAAAGTACGTATTTTCATTAGAAAAGTATGGTGTGGACATCTGCAACCCAATATGAGGAACCCAGAGTTTTTTGATATGTCTGTTCTTTATGCTTCTGTCCTCAACTCCCTTCTGTTTTCTTTATTGTGGATGGAGTAGAGCAAAATTTGAAAGAATATGAAATGGGCAAGAGACATGGGATAAGCAAAAGACATGGGATAAGCAAAAGACATAAGGTTCCTTTTTGGCATGACTTAGCATCTTCCAAAGTAGATGCTAAAGACTACCAGTAAAACATTTTTTTAAGTTTTTTTTTAATTTTATTTAAAGAGAAAAAAACCAAAACAGAACAAAATAGAATAAAGGGTAGTAACAATACAGAATTCCAAGAAAAAAGGAAAAGAACAAAAAACACTAAGCAATCATTACTTGATATATACTGACATCTTGGAAATAGTTGTTCAAATTACAAAATTAAAACATACAAAGTAGACATTCAAGCAGTGAGACTGTTAACAGTTCTGCTCCACGAGCTAACAAAAACAGTAATATAATCATCCATTTTACACACTTAAACATACATGCAATTATATCAAAAGGATAAAGTTAAACACACCAAAACAGAACAAAGCGGAACACAAGAAAGCAATGTAAGACATAAATTTCAAAGCAAGGCAATCAGAGATAATTCACTGTCTATCATATTGACTCATGTTTTCTTCCAAATAGTTGTCCATATCTTCACATACAGGGAATTCACACGAAACAACAATAGTATAGAATTGATCTGAACAGGACGAGGAAGGTGTTTCAGGTCTTCAAAACCAGACAATAGGGAAGCCAACAATGGCTGTCATAGTGTCTCTCATTCTCTTCAAAACAGCTGTCCATACCTTCGTGTATGTTGAACTTAAACAAAACAAAACAGGCTAAAATCACTCTGCATAAAGAATGATAGTATTGCTGGATTTCACATCATGATGTTCCAGAATCAGCACTGGGTACTGTAGTGTCTCTTTTTCTTTAAAGTAGTTGTTCATTTCATCATGCATTATATAAGTGTTTCTCATAAACTGTTTATAAGCTCTACACATGCATGAGTCTACATGTATATCTATCCTTTCTGTATTAGAGGGGAAAACAAAATAAAGCAAGAAAACCATGAAGCAAAAAAGCCCTATAAAACCACAATACAAGGTGATCTACAATGGTTACTATGATGTCTCAGCAGTATATAACAGCATTAATAAAAACAAAGCATCGGAGACATTATAAGACTTCAAAAGCAAGTAATAATCAAACCAAAGTGGGTATCTTAGTGAATCTTGTCATCTTCAGTGTAATTGCCTATACTCTTAGACTTGATACTATCAATCATAACAGATTTGAATAAAAATCAGTCAATACAAACAACAATCTAACAAACCAGATTCAAATAAGATCAGTCACAATAAGACAGTATAAGTTATACAGGGCTTCAGATTAAGTTGATAGGAAATTAAGGATGATTACCATAATATGTCCTGCTATTTTTGGGATAGCTGACTGTGCCCTCAAATCTAGTATAAGTAGACAAACTGGAACAGGGTATAATCCATCTAAGCAGACTGGTGAGAATAATGTAGATTTTAAATCTTGTTACTCTATTAACAATATCCTCTGCCTTCCTTTTTTAGACAATTCCTCCCCTTTCACTCCCATAGGGTGCACTGCATATTTTGGGTCCCACTAACTCCCTCAATTTTTAGATTGGCGGGAGCAACCTGCTATTTATCCTAACTGGTTCTGAACTTTCTGACTCCTGGGCTTGATCTTGAGTTGTATTCCTATACCTATAAAAGTCTCAAGATTTTCCTTCATTATAGCTGAGTAGTTCTCTACTGCACAAAAGTATCATATCTTTTCAACTTATCTGCTGGTGCTGGTTGAGTTGCCCCTATTTCTCTCTGGTTCCCTGTCACATAGAGTATTGTTTTCTCATATTTGACTTTCTGTCCATAAACCCTCTTTCAGATTAATTATGTTTCCAAAACAGAGCATCTTGATGGACCCTATCTCCTGATCTACTCTGCCTGTGTTTCTTTTTGTTAGTATATCAAGGCCATCTATGTTAGAGATTACAGCCAGTCTTCTCTGCCTCATTTCTGCTATTCTGTTTTTCTGCCATTGGTTGTCTATTTTTCTCTTTCATTCCACTGTCTGCCCCATTCATTGAGGCCTCTCTGCCACTGTTCCTGAAATCTTTGTATCCTTTTGCTCTTCCTCTAGAATGTCCTTCGGTATTTTTTGTAGGGTTGGATTGGTGGTCACAAATTCTCCCAGTTCCTCTTTGTCATGGAAGCATCTTGCTTCTCCATTAATTTCTAGAGAGAGTTTTGCAGGATATATCAATCTGGGCTGGAGGTTATTTTCTTTCAGGGCTTGAATTACTTTGCTCCAAGCTCTTTTTGACTTGATGGTCTGTGTCGAGAAGTCTGCTATGATTTGGATGGGTTTTCCTTTATAGGTGATCTGTTTCTTTTCTCTGATGGCTATTAATATTTGTTCTTATATTGAATTTCTGGGATCTTGATTATTATGTGTCTGGGTGTAGCTCTGTTTTGGTTGTAGGTGGCTGGAGTTCTGTATGCTTCATACATCTGCATATCATTTCCTTTTTCTATGCTTGGGAAGTTTTCCTTAATAATTTCTGTGAATAGCCTTTGCAGTTCGTCTGTTTTGACTCCTGCTTCTTCATTCATATGTTTTATTCTTAAGTTATAGATCCTCTTGTCATCTTCTAGCCTTTGTATTGTTAATGCCTGTTTCCGTGTTATTTTTAAAAGCTCTTTCCATTCATGATCACACATTGCAAACCTGTCTTCAAGTTTTGATAGTCTATCCTTAGTTTCTTTCAAGCAGTTTTGCCAGCTTTCAATGGAGTTTTTAGTTTCCTGGTAATCTCTTTGAACTTGCTTCATGTATTCTAGGTTTTCTTTATATTCTTCCTTGAACGTTTCTCTCCTTTGTGTTCCTCCATTCTTCTGTCTGTGTCTTCTTGAGAGGTGCTTAGCCTTTCTTTTATTAATCTACTTATATCTTGCTTTACTTGAATTAATATTTCAGTTTTGAGCTCGTTTACGAGGTCCCAAAGATATCTCTTTATATCCACTGACACCGTGTTTGATGTTGCATGTTTGCTGCCCTCAATCCCTTTTGTATTTACCTCCCCTGGATCAATATTCTCAGGGTTGGGGGCTGGGCACTTTTTCTTATTTCTCTCTCTTGTCATGTTTTTGGTTCCTTCCATACAAGTGCATATTGGAGTTCCCAGCCCCTTGTCTTGTTGGTTAGGGTTCTTCTTGAGCATGCAGGCTAGGGGTTTCTGCCCTCTCCAGTCCGCTGTCAAGAGACTGAGGTGCAGGCAGGGCCAGTGTATGCTGGCTCCTCCCCTCTGGGCCAGTCATCCTTCATGGGCCTTCACTGCATCAGTGTGTGCTGCGCTTAGGAAATTGGTTTGGGAAATTAGGTTTCAATAAATGAATTTTTGGGAGACAGTTTCAGGCCAAAGCACTGGGTTAAAGAAAATTGAATAGCCCATCATGACTAGGCTATGCAAAATCTTTCTAATTCTCTTGTGCTCTCTTGACCAAGTATGTTGCCCAAAACTTACGTGATCATGGAATACTTCTTCCCCTGAATAGATAGCCTAAGGAAAAATGATGGCATGGGCTAGAGGAGTAAGTAGGACCTTTTTTGGAACGTATCATATCTTGGAAGTGGTTCCCAGAACAAAAAGAGAAGGAGGGGGAGGATATTCTGAGAATATATACATTCCTATACTTACCTGTTTATTTGAGTCAGGAGAGAGAAACCAGTAATCAGTTTAATGCTTTTCTTTTTGGAGTTTCTCGTAAAGCCTGTCATGAGGAAAAAATAAAACCAAAAGGAACCTTTAAGAACTATGCTGTCAACTACTTGTGTGTCTGCTACTTGTAGATTTATTTTACTTTCATGAAGACTGTCAGTGACTAGCTTTCTCTGCTATTGAAAACTCTTCTTATTGATATTTTTCGTTATATTTAGTGGTAGAATTATATATATATTTTTTAATTCTTGATTTTAGCTCCTGAGGATAATTCAGCAAAATACCCTGTCTCTTTACCCTCACTGTGCTGTTTCTTTGTTACTGTATTCCCTCTACATAGAATACCTTTTATCTCTCTTGCATGCATTTCCAAATTCTGTCCTTCACAATTTGTTTTACAGAGCGTTAATTTCTTCCTTCACGGCATACCAGGCATTTTCTTTTTGCCTCCATGAGACTCTGCTACAATGGCATACATGGCATTAAGCTGTATCTGTCCCTGCTGGTTTGTGAGAGTAAGAGGGCAAATACTGCATCTTGACATCTCTGGGTCTTCCACTTGACCTTGGCTAGCCCACACACGCTAACTGATCAAAAAGAAATTGGCTATCTTTGGCAACCTATGCAGTTCTTTGTCAGAAGGTGTGTACAAAGTAAATGTGACAGGAGAGTAAAAGTGGCAGAAAGGATTGCCTAATTGGTTTTTCTGGGCATTCTTTATAAATAAAGAAAGCTAGATAAAATTTATAGAAGCAAGTGTTGTATGCAGGGAGTCTTTCCACTACCCTAGAAAAGACAAATAGCAGTATTTCTTCCTCCACACAGAGAAAGAACCTTTCACATGAGATCTTCAAAGACAGGTATTCAGCTCATTTCCCTGGCCATTGTCTCTTGGATGTTCTACAGATCCCGAGGAAAGAGCCACATCAAGAGCACATTCCCTATCTAATCCAGACATTTTTACTGTTTACAAGAAAACACTGTCCAAGTTTTTCCATCTCAACTTGAATGGAATTGTTTATGGTCAGGCCATTTAAAAAATACAGCAGAGAAAATACTCTTGATTGTTAGCATGCACTAGAAGCCCCAAATATACCTTTCAAAGGCCACTACTGCCTGACCATATCTTACTATCATTGCTCCCTTTGGGAGGTAGCACATAAAAGCAGTTACAACGTATAGAAAAATCTAGATGCAGATATGAAGGAAAGGAAGTTGATCTGGAAAAAGGAATTGTTGGGGGAGCTTACTCCAAGGACAGGCTTCTAACTCTGTGACAGGCTATCTGTCTATCTACCTACCTACCTTACTGTGCTAGATTCCCAGAGGTTCCAGTGTTTACCGTCATTTGTTTCTCTCCCTATTTAATTACTGTGAATTGAGAAAGGAATCATGACAAATCATTGGTACCATTTCTCAGATTTGCCAACAGTGCTAGCTACCTACCACTGGGTAAGAGCCAAACCCCATGAGCTAAGACGTTGAAGTAGCCTCTGGTCACCTCTCCTTCCTTACTCAACCAAACCCCTTTACTTCCCACCTACCACTGCTTTACATGTGTTTAAGGTGACTACTGTTCTATTTGAGGTTCTTCCTTTCAGCTTCATTCATGCCCTTGTTGGCAAGATCACTGCACTGAAAAATCTGGAGCATCAGTCACCTAACAAATACACTAGTACAGTAATTAATATTTATCTAATATACATGTTAGGTACTCAGTAAATGTTCCTGTTATATACTGGCCTCTGTACTCTTTGAGGCAAGGCTTGGCTAGGAAGTAATACAAAATATGGCATTGACTCCTCTATTCCCTTATCCTGAGGAGAGAGCCATACCAGGAGCACATTTCCTATACTGAGTAGGGGCACCCAGGAGAGGGCTCAGAACTTTTGCTGCTTCAAATGATTTTGCAGACTCTAACATTGCAACGATTGCTTCAAATTCTTGTCCAAATGAAAGAAATGTGTAGGTGGATGGGTTGGAGCCTCTGCCCACTTCCCCTTCTTCAAAGAGATTTCCAAGGCCCCACTGGAATATAGTGAAACCACTGTACCACCAGTTTACCATGCTGGGCATTTCACAGGCTTTTACTGTGCTTATTAATTACCACAGTCTCATTTTCAAAAGAACTGTTTGCACCAGAATGTGTGATGCAGTAGTTTCACTAATCCCTAAAAGTTTTGTTTTTCCCTTCAACAAATTGGTGTCCACTCTGGTTTTTCGGAAGAGCATTGCATGCATAACTACTGTAGTTAACTTCAGTGATCACTAATGAAGCCCAGAACTGATAGTTATATTGTCATAATTTGACAAAGCCATCTAAATATATGCATGTTTTTTTGAAAACTCCCTAAACTTGCTGCTAAATCCCTTACAAAGCACTAAACTGCTTTGGCAGCCATTAACCCAGCGTAAGCAGAGGAACTCTTTTCAGTAGGTGAACAAACAGAGAAAATATGCTGAATGGCTGGACAAATGTGGCTCAGCTGGTCGTTTGCTTACTGATATAAGGGCACAGTCAATATCAGTCACTGTTTTCCCTGTTGCCCTGAAAATCACAATATCTCTTTTCATCACACAGGGTCCTTTCACCTCAGCAATGTGTCTTTAGAGTGACACTAGCATCAGCCGCCTTCCGCTGTCTGAAGTCCTGAGTGCTTAAAAACACATTTCAGGATTGTTGAACCTTCTTTCTGATGCTTCCGTTTTCCTAGAACCTATTCCCCTCTCCCTCCTTCTGCATCAGTTCTGTCCCTTTCCCAGATTCTTTTCAGTTCTTCTACTTTTCCTTGCAGAGTAAATGGAATTTACTTTTCTGTTCTAATGTAGCTCTTCAAGTAAACATAGACACCCCTTTCTGATATTCCCAAGATTTAAAATTTATTAAAGAGGTATGAAGAAATACTTTTATTTGTTGGTAATCCATCAAAGATTGAAAGGAGTGTGAAAATTCTATGTTATCATTATTATAGTATGCTGATGAGCAGGACCTCATTCTTCACCAAAGGACCTCCTTCCTCTGCCCTCTTACCACTTGGCTCCTCCCCTTACCCCATGCATGCACACCCTTTGCCATCCCAGATTAAGAGGATGTTCATGCCTATCTGTTCCATCTTTTCAGTTACAAGAAAATGCCTACTTATATGTCTTTGTGCTTCTGGTTCTGAGTACTTAATATATTGTTTTGGAATAAAGGAAGGAGAAAACTTTAAATATGATTACTTTTTTTTATCTTTTTGAAAACTTAAATGGAGTGATTCCTGCAGATAAATTTTAGCAGTAAGCTTTATGGTCCAATAAGTTGCACTGTTACATTTCTGTAAAACATATTGATTATTTATCTCTCTTTAAATTCCAGATTATAGCTGTCTGTAGAGAGGCAGCTCTTCTAGCTTTGGAAGAAAACATTAAAGCCATCTGCATTATGAAGAAACATTTTACTCAAGCTTTGAGCATGGTGACACCTAGAATTCCTGAGTCACTGAGACGTTTTTATGAAGATTATCAGGAGAGAAGTGGGCTGCATACTCTCTGAGAAAATATTTATATTCATTGTACTACAGTCCTCTCTAGAGATAATTTGTTTCTTTTCAAAAAATTTCCTTAAGTTTAAAAAAAAGTCTTAAGAGGTAAGGCATTTGAAATACTTTTACTGGAATTGAGCAGCTTTGATGGTAAGACATTTTGAATCATATGGGCACAGTGAAAATATTTCAGAGTTTAAATCAGTTCTATCTGGAAATGCATGCTAAGTTTTAAAAAGCAAACATTCAGTTTTTTCATTTTTTATCTTATCCATTCATCTCTTGAAATGGTTTTCTTAGTTCACAATTCATTTCAGTGCTTTCCTAAAAGCCAAATCTTGGCATCAATCTTAAACAGCAAAGTAAAAAAATGTATGTGGATAAATGCATTGTAAGAAATATTCATAAAATTATTCATAAATATTTGTTTTTGAAGGCCAGCCTATAAACTGGCCAAATGCACCCACCTATAGATTCAGTTGGCCTTATTAACAAATGCATATTTGTTTCATTATAATTCACCCTTCACTTATGGAAAAAAAAAAAAGTTTTGAGTTATTTCATGTAATACAATGCCCTTGGAATTAAAGTTTGTAAATGTAAGACCAGTGTAAGCTAGAGAAACAAGTTTGGTTTTCTTCCCTAACGTGCTATAAATAAATCACATAAAGTACTCATGTTCTAACTTGTACGTGTTTTCAAGTTACCAATAAATTTTCAGTTTAAAAATAAGCCTAAAAAATAAAAAATTATACTCAATTATGTTGTATATACTGTACTCTAAATTTGTATATGTGTATGCTTCTAGTTATATTTCCTCAGGGTTTCTCAGCACTTTAGTACTGTATACCCTTGAAAAAGCATTTGGAAAATGATTCCCTGACATTCAGTTCAAAAACTGGCAGTGGAAAGAATGTGCACTTAAAATAGTCATTATAGGTGTATGTAAATTCCAAGAAAGACAAGGCAGGCAAAAAATAACTTCTTATCATACTACAAATTATAGGATTTTGTGTCAGAAGATATTCTGAAATCATGTCTCAACTGCTTTGTCCTATGACTGTCAGAAATAAATTTGCATGACAGTATCAGTTTATCAGTACATAAAACCACCCAAGGAATGAAGAGTGTCACTATTTAAAACTGTGCTGTCAAATATAATGGTAAATACTTGTGGCTATTGAAATTTAATTTGTTAAAAATTATTAAATGTATAGTTTATCAGAAGCATTAGTCACATTTCAAACATGCTATGCATGATAACTGTCTACTTACTATACTGCATAGAATTGATTGTAGAACATTTTCTTAATTTAGAAAGTTCTGTTGGTCACTACTAATTTAGAAAATTAGGCTTACACATAGAAATAAATAAAAACTCAGACTACTTTTGTACTTTCTATTTTTCCTTTATTATTTATAAGAGAAAGTATGAAAGGATTCTTAAACTAGCACAATAAGCTTGATCTGACACTAAGGCTCTGGAGCGAAGGCTATGGGTGGGGAGGAAGGTGTGGCAGTCTCAGTCAGCAAGGATGTTAATGTGATGTTAGGTATTAATGATCACTCAGAGCGTCAACCCATAGGATAGAGGAACTTACAACTGAGCTTCACATGCAATGCCTAATTCTTTAGTATAAGGGTAGACTAAAAGAGAAATTCTTTCACTATTGGAGAGAACACAAAGAACTGACTTGAGCTGTGCTTTGAACTTTAAAAAACAACAACAACAAGCAAAAATACCTCTGAAAATTCTGTTACCCATACCTTCACGGTTTCATTTCATACTACCTTCGAATTTTCAGACCACCAAAACCAAGAAATTAATGTGAAAATGTGGATTCAAGTTAGAAACCTCCTTGGAATGACCAGCAGTTGTACTAGTTAGGAGAATTATATCCTCACCCTGTCATCAAAGGAGTCCAACAGTTAACCAACCCCCTGCTCACAAAGAATTTGTAATCCCAAAAGATGCAGTGAAGTAGAGCCTCATACTCTACTGGAGGGAGCTCACATTAGTACAGTCACTTTGGAAAGCAACTAGTATATCTAGTAATGTAATCCAACATTTCTCCTAGGTGTATGTCCCAAGAGCAAGTCTCACATGTGTAAAGTGAGGTAATGAATTAGAAAGTTCATAGTACCAATGTAAGTAGTAAGATACTAGAAACAATATTCATCACTGTGAGACTGGGCTTAATGAGTTTATAGGAATAGTCACAATGGAATATAGTTGCTATGGTAATTAGAAATATATGTAAAACTAGAATGAAATTCAAAGTTGAGTCGAAGGGAACATTTTAGAATAATACTTATTAAATGTAAGATTTGTGAGACTGACAAGCTGCCAATTGCGCTAAGGAGGCAGGTTAAATTTAAGGTTTAAATCAAAATAATACATGTTGCAAAAGACAAGAAAGAAAAAAATGCGAAAAGTTGTAGTATTGCAGCTGTCTTAGTAAATGTTTCATATCTTAAACTGAGTGATTATAATTGACTGCACTTTTTGTATGCCTGACTATCCCATGTTTTTTGGTTGGGTTTGTTTGTTTGTTTGTTGTCTTTTTGAGACAATCTCACTACATTGTTCAGGCTGTCCTTGAACTCACTTCATAGCCCGGACTCACAGTGATTCTCCTGTGTTAGCCTCCTAAATGCTGGGATTACAGGTGTGCACCATGACACCCCGCTCCTGTGATAATTTTTAAAATACAGGCCTTAAACCAATATCACAGTATTATTCACTCAATTCCATTGGACTTCTAATACAATCCACAGTGCTAGCACAATCCACAGTGCTAGCACTCTGTGTGTGAAAAATCAGTACCAGGTACAGTGGAATAAAATGCAAGAAGGCAAATAAGAGATGAGGCTTTTGGAACCCAGAAAACAAGAGAACTTTGTTGGTAAAGTGTGTGAGTCCTATCTTGTAGGATTGGAGACACTGAGCCCTGCAAGTACATCTGAATGTATGGCACTTGCCATGGAAAGAAGTTGGAAGTTTAAGAAGATTTTACAGCACTGAGTACTACATCCTTATTATAAGCCATTCATAAACCAGTTATTTTTATATCTCCAGAAAATACTATTCCTCTATTTGAAGCATGTACTCTTTACAGTGGTACAATTAAAAATCTGAGGCACACAAAAGCACAGGTCAGGTGTCACTAATAGTACTTTATCCCAACTTCATTTCTATGGATTTTTTATTCATGGTTCTATTATTTGGGTTTGTTTGTGGTAGAATACATCATATAGATCATGGAAATTTTAAGTTCAGCAAGAGAAGAAAACCAGCTTCCTGTTTTAAGGCAACAGTTTACTTTTTGGTGTCTGTTTGGTCAGAAGTATGCCTTTGGTCCAGATTCTTTGGGAGTTTCTGGAATATTGACATTGACACATCTTTTCATTGTTCCAAGAGAACTTAGTTTGAATAGTTTTGTTTTTCTTCTAAATTTAGGAAAACAGCTTTAACTTTTATTTCCTCATGGCCAAGAAATTAACTAAACTTGAAACAGTTTAGTTCTGTCTTGTTTCTAATGTATGAAACAGATTTTTTTAAAATAATGCATACATTTTACATTTTTAGAAGAAAAATTTTTGGATTTATAGAATCAAACTTGAGTATCTGTTTTATTAAGCGTAATGATGAGAAAGCTACCAAAAAAATTGCTATGAAGATAAAATGATTTCCTTGGTCTATTGTCACTTAAATTTTTGAAAGTAAAATTATTAAGCTAGGGATACAACTCAGTGGTACAGCGCCTGCCTGGCAAGCACAAGGTTGTGAATTTGATCCTCAGTACAAAAAAAAAGGCAAGTTATTAGCGTCTTATTTTGTCATGTTTCCCTGAGTCCTTTCATCCTTTCTTTAAATATGGGCATATACCAGAACAACCTTTGAAATTACACACTTGAGTTTCTAAATGGGCCCACATAGGAAGCTAATGCTCCCAACTTACTAGCTTTCCTTTGGGATTTCCTTATAATAGTATATATGGGTAGGCTTTTTACCTGATATCTTTATCAAATACACCCCAGTAACCTATACCTTCTGAGGCTAACTTTTATAGAACAATTTACTCTAGCACTTTTTAGCAAAAAAAGGGGAAAGTTACAGGATTTTAAAAGTCTTACAAAATTATTGTAAAGTCTTATATTTAGTAATAAACATGTCTGAAAAAATAGATAAATATTGTATGCATTCACATACAGCAAGCCCCACAGAAATGAAAAACAGAAAATTAGGATTCCTCTGTGCTGAAATGAGGGAATAAATACAACACATATTACAAATATCAAGGGCTACTTGCCAAGTACAACACATTTTGAGTCAATTTAAAGGAGATCCAAGAAGTTCAACATACACTCTGCCTGAAAGCACACACGATGACAAGAAAAGACCTTATTTACTTGGTTTCAGTACATCACCAGTTGTAAAACTCACTAGTTAAAACATCTTTTAAAAAAAACTTTTAAAATACCTTCTAAATATAAATTTATAAAATATAATATTGATACTAACTTCAATAATGTTACAGCTTGATTCTAGAAACATTAAAGTGTGAACAACATACTAAAAATCAATTTTAAAAGCTGAGTATGGTGGTATACACCTGTAATCCCAGCACTCGGGGCTGAGGCAGGAGAATTGTTTCAAATTTGAGACCATCCTGAGCTACAAATTGAGCTCAAGTCCAGCCTGAACTGCATAGCAAGATCCCATCTCAAAAAGACAAAAAAAAATAATTAAATGAGGACCCAACAAATAATAATACTCTTAAACATAAACTCAGAACAATTAAAATACTATTTGTACTAATATAGTAAAGTTATGGCAGATAGTAAAAGATAGGAACACAGATAATTTTGGAGCAAGGGATAATGACAGGTTGAAATGTCCCCAATGGAAATATGAGCAGAGGAACAGACAAAAGTTGAGGGAGGGGAATTTGGGAGTGGGAGAAAATAGGACAAAAGATGAAGCTTGAGCATATTTGAAGGAACATTTTCTGAAAGAAAAAGTGTAGAGTACAACTGCTTTAAAGTTAAAATTTTTAAAAATGTGATTGAGGAGTTAAACTAGTTGAGCAAAAATCAAAGAAAGCTAAGGAAAAGAATCCTATTCTGGGTCACTGGATTCAGGAATTCCATTTCAAATAACTTTACAGCTATCTTTGCACAGGTACAAAATAGCATATATAAAAATTCCATTGCAGCCTTGTTATCATAGCAAAATATTCAAAATAACTCAGGTACCTGCCAATAAGGCTACTCCTTAAGTTGTCTGGTACATCCATATAGTAGAACAAGAATCAAGAAGCTTTTCATGACCCAATACAAAAATTATCTCAGTATAGAGGACCTCCAGCATAAATAGGAATAAGAATGTATTACAAGTATGTTTATATTGTGCAAACAGAATGCTCACAAGTTTTATATAGAATTGTATCATTGGGCACATGTGGATACCTGTGTTACCATAGTGTACTTGCAAAACTAGAAATGCTACAAAACATGCTTTATAACTACCATAGAATAAAACTAATAAGATATAGAAGCAATAGCAACTACTTAGAAGTCCAAAATATTTTTTAATAATTCACTGATAAAAGAACTCATAACTGCAGGATATCTGAAAATACAAATAATGAAATTATTTTTTATTAAAATCTACAACAGAACTGGGATGTAGCTCAGTGCCACAGCACCTGCCTAGCAAGTGCAAGGTCCTAAGTTTGATTCCCAGTACCAAAACAAAAAACAAAAAAAACCACCACATTAAACAATAAGTTGTAGACTTAAATTCTTTCTCTAACAGAGTAAGATCAATGGAATTAAGTGTTCTACGAAAAAATTATGGAAAAGAACTCTAAAATTAATCTTAGGGAAAAATTAACCATGGAAGCTAAAATTAATAAATGAAAAGGATAGAATATTGGGATGGGGATTTAGCTCAGTGGCATAAGCGCCTGCCTTGCAAGCACACAATCATGAGTTCGATCCCCAGTACCAATAAAAAAAAAAAAATAGAATATTGATCCAATACTCATGCTGTAGAGAACAAAACCTAAAACAAAGCATCCATCTTTTTTTGTATTGGAGAGAATGATGTTTCCTCTAAAACTACCTATCACCTCAGAACCTGGAAGTGACTTTGCAGATATCATTGAAAATCTTGAGATCATCCTGGGTTTTGTTTCCCTTATATGGATCCTTATACTGGAAAGAAGAAACCATAAGAATCAAAGAAACAGATCAGGAAGACAGGAAGAAAGCAGGCGGTCTCTGAACTGGAAAGGCAAGGAAAGAGATTCTGCCCTAATGGCCCAGGAAAGGTACAGCCTTGCCAACATCTTAATTTTAGTCACCTTTCAAACACCCATTTCAGATTTCTGACTCTAGAACTGTAAGATAACACATGTCTACTAAGGTTGCATTTGTTATAGCAGCAGTGAGAAATACATTTTAAACTTTTTAAAAGGTAATAAAGCCACAAATGTATAAACCTTGACATTATGGCTTCAAGACACATCCCCTTTCCCACAATTGACTCTTTATCCTTGATAGCAGAGTTATGTATAAATACCAAGGTTAGAAAGAGACTTTATCTTAATACCTCCATTGCTTAGCTTAAGGCCAGAGTACAGCTTTTCACAAAACTTTACTAACAATTGAACACAATTACAGTGATGAAAATTTTTAAATTTTATCTGGGATATCAGTGGTCCTTGAGTCTACCCATGTTCCTCCGTGTCCCTTGTTAGCCAGGCTGTCCCCCACTATAGTGTCATTATAGCTATTGTGTCATTCTCTGTGTCCTATTTTCTAGGCCACAGAGGAGTTTCTGCCATGCAGCCCAATGTGAAGGTGTTCTTTAATGTTGTGATGCCAAGACATTGTATTTAATTGTCCCAAGAATTTTCATCATAAAAAGATTTTTAACTAACATTTTTTTTTTTTGGTTTGTTTGTTTGTTTTATTTTTGGTACCAGGGATCAAACTCATGACTTTGCACTTTCCAAGCAGGTGCTTATGCCACTGAGCTAAATCTCTGGACCCTAAAATTTATTTTTTTAACCATCTATCTTTTTGCATCAGTGATCCTTTCCTCCATCTTACAACATCATTGAAAAAAAATTTTAAGGCAAGGTTTTGCTATTTCATTCAGGCTGACCTCAAACTCACTATATAGACCCAGGCTGGCCTCCAACTCACTATGTAGCACAGGCTAACTTTGAACTCAACAGGATTCTCCTCCCGAGTGCTAGGATTACAGACCTGTGCCACCATGCCCACAATACATCAGCAAAATTTAAAACTTTTTAGATAGTCAAAAAATTCCAAGAATATTATAATTGCATCTTAGGACCCCATTGCCTTTGTGAGCCCTAGAGTTCAGTAAAATAGATCATTGGCTAGTGTCTCCATAAAGGTGACCAGAAAAAAAAAGAATGTAGACAGATCAAAAGGAACGCTTGAAAGTCGAGAAGGAAGGCATTTTCAAGAATCAGGGACAGAAAGCTGGGCATGATGACACACGCATGGAATCCCAGCACTCTGGGAGGTTGAACCAGGAAGATGGCAAGTTGGAACCCAGCCTGGGAAATTTAGCAGTTTGAGACGTTTAAGGGCTGGAAATGTGGTTCATATGAAAGCCCCCTGGATTTGATACCCAATACTTTAAAAAGAAGAAGAGGAGAAAGGAGGAGGAGGAGAAAAAGCAACAGAGAAATGATGATAAAGTCAATAAAAATCATTAGATTGTTACTAGTAATTCATTGATGACCTTTAAGGAGGCTATATCACTGTAATAATGAATAAAAGTTAATAGTGGCCACAGTATGATTACACAGTTTATGTGTTTGTTTCTTTTTAAATGTATGTGCTGTTAAGTTCATTTATTCACTCTCCAAACACAACCTTCTCAAAAACCGTGCTTTGTGGTGCCCAGACTAGAACTAGATAAGCACATTCTTCACAGCCAGTTGATTTAGTAATAGGACTTGCCAATAGGAGGTGCTAGAGGGACACCACAAGGATTGAGGATGAAGACAGGATCTGTTCCTTCCTGTTTCCTGTTCATTCTCCTGTTTTCCTTGCCCGTTTGCTGAGTGTCACCTGAGAGCATATATAGATACATTTTTTTCTCTTTTACCCTGATAATTCCTTCCTGTAACAGCCAGTGAATTGAGCTTTTGTAAATCTAACCTTGTGCTCTACCTTCCCCAGTGATGCCAGCCACCAGGAAGGAGAATGCTCTTGAGAATGGATTATGAAGACATTAGATCAAGGAGAATTCAATGTCACACTTACTTGAGTTGAACTGATTAACACAGGTGCATATATCAAAGATTCCAGACTAAACATCTGGACTGTTATAGATGCAAGTGGCGTTAATAGGCAACTTTATTTTATTTATTTATTTTGTTCTTTGCTTCATGTAGCCAGCTTTTTTTAAAAAATGTTGTGTTTGCAGCTGTATTACCAGAAAAATTGAGTTGCACTCAAATATTACTTAAGGCAATAAATGAACACTGCTAAAAATAGTATTACGAAAACTATTTACTTGGTCTTTCTTGCACATTTAAGAAAGCTTGCCCAATAAATTCATGCCAGGTTAACTGAGTGGTTTCAATAAGGATCACTGGTAATGATCTTAATTTATTAATAATACATTGGCCCTTTTATTTAAGAAAAGTATTTTATTTCCTCCATTCATTAGTTTTTCATGTATTGATTTTTAAAAATGTATGTGGCCAAGTTTCTTACAATATAAATTTTTAAAATAATAAAAATGTACCCAACAATACTTAGAATTGGAAATAAATTATATAAAATATTTGTACCATAAACACACAAAATTTTCTACCATGCCTAGTGCTTCCTATATTTGCCAAGTATGTTGAAAGTTTAGACTTCACCAAGTTTGCCACGGGAAGCCAGTGTCCTATAGGGGCTCTGTGTCTACAGAGCTCTCATTTCTAATCTCTTGGTGTTACAGTTTGTGTCCCCTTCGTGCAGTTTTAGATGGGCCTTTTTTGGAGGTGGCTGAACCTAGAGTGTGTGATTGATTTGTAGTGCAATGCTGGGATTCAGGGTGCTGGGATTAAGGGTGGGTGACTGTTGGATCAGCCCACTGATGGGATTGACACCACCCCAATCCCAGCAGCCTGGATAGAGTATAAAAGGGGCAGAAAGACAATGCTAAAGTTCAGTTGTTGATTTTGCTGTCTTCTGCCTCCATGAACTATTACTCCTCTGCCATGTGGCACCCTGCCTGGGAGTGAGCAAATTATGGACTGAAACCTCTTCAAACTGTGAGCTAAGTAAGCCTTTCCCTTATTATCTTTAGTTGTTAGGTATTTTGTCTCAACAACAAGAGAAAAGTAACTAAGACATTTGGCATTCTCTTACTCAAAAGCATCTCTTAGCCAAGAGCAGTGGGGAAACACCTGTAATCTCAGCTGTTCAGGAGGCCAAGCCAGAAGGACTACAAGTTGGAGCCAATTAAAAATGGTAGGAACGTCCTTGCGTTCCATCCCAAACACTACCAAAAAAAGAGGAGAAAAAAATATCTCTTTCCCTCTCTGAGATGATCTTGTCAATTTGGTGTTTGTATGGAAGATCGTAAGTGCCATGAACTTCACCTGAAACTTAGACCCCACGGTGGCCGGTGTTTGATGAGGCTGTGATGCCAGTGCTTCCCTGGCACAATGAAAACAAAGGAATCCAGCCCTAGCTTCAAATAGGCAGGGCCACATTTCTAGCAGCAACAGAGCCAGGAAAGATTACAGGGTCCTGGCCTGGGGCAGGTTTGACCTTGAACAGGAGTACCAAAGAATTGTCCGTGATGACAAAGGGAAAGGCAGGATTGATGAAGCTGTGGCAGAAGGAGGGAGACCTGATGGAAAAGTAGGACTGTTTTTCTCAATGAAACAAGAAGCACAGCTCTCAGCTGAGTTGAGGATGTAAGAGGCAGCTTTGGAAACATTACAAAAGAGAGCAAAAATGGCCCATATGTGTGTCATCAGATGGCACTAAGGGCACTGAGGTCAGCAGTCAGGAAATTAGAGCACAAAGAATCTGTCCTTGATCAAATTCTCATGCTTTATCTCAAATTCATGTCACTTTTAAAGCGTCCCTGAATTTTTTTTTACATGAATGCAGAGAAGCCTAAAACCATTGCAAAGTTCATCTCCAGCTTCCACGGGAAGTAAAGGAAAATAATTTGTTCTCCTGTCCAATTTAAAAATACATAATTACCTCTTTTCTTTGCATATTTCCACACACATAAAAAAGTAACCTTCTGTGCTCTGCCTCCTGTATTTAACTTCTCGGTATGAATTCTTCAGAAAGGTTGATGAGCGTGTTGAAAAGAGCCCTTGGCTGAGTCGGAGGATGAGGTTTAGCCATTTCAGCCACTCAGGCGAAGCCTCTTGAGCTGCATCTCCCAGGTTCACTTTCAATACCCACTCGTGCCACGTCAGCCCTACACACAGTTCCCATTGTAACATTAAAACAGCTGGAAAAGCTAAGTACTGGCGAGATCACTCAAGCACATATAAAAATATTAGTACCCTGGTTTAAACACTATTATTCACAAGGGCCCGTGGTCAATTCTTCTCACAAAAGGTTGGTGTCCCTGAAACAATATGGCAGTGATGTTTTAGCACAGAGCCAGATTGCTTTAACCCCAGAGAACAATAAGGAGTTTTCCAGTGGTTTTGGGGGTGTGCTACCTTGCACCGTCAGGATAGGGTAGGCATCATCATCCCAAAGCCCACTAGCCTCAGAAACAATCGGTGCACTCATGGGAATTTGCCCAACTTTCAGGGAGGAAGTTGTCTGTCGTTGTCACCCAGTGTGGACTTTTTCCTCTGGTCTCCATGAACAGGAAGGAAACTGTGACCTTCTTCCCCTCCCCTTAATCAGTTTATCAGTAGAGGATAGGGGAGGCACTCCTCTGCACACTGGGCCCCCCAGCCTTCTGGATATCACAGTTCATTCAAGTTCTTTTTTGTTTCCTTTTATTGCTGTTCCTTTACTGTGGGCTTAACTAGTCAGCCCTGGTAGACTAGAGATGAATTCCATTAGGAAACACACTGGGGAAGAAGGCAAAAGAATTTTGGCAAAATCACAAAATGGGAATAATAATATAGCAGTTGGAATGGAATACTCACCCATCTCACACGGGGGTGCTGGGAGAATTAATTAACGTTTGTAAAGGCCTTTGAGTTCCTTGGGGGACTGTGCCACCAGAGTGCTGAGCATTATTGTGAAGGGATTATGTGCACAAATACAATACCAGGAGCCAGGATATTACTAAAAATAAAGCAGAACTTTCTGTGAGGAAGGTAAGGAAGGAAATGCCTCACTGAAAAAAGCGTAACTGTCTTTTAATACAAATGCTTAGGCTACCGGTAATGGAACAGCAAATCTGAGATTCCATTGTAAGTAAAGGATTATGTTTTCTCGGCATTGTCAAGGTGCTGTGGAACAAAACAAAACGACTGCTTTCCCAAAAGAAGGTTATAGTCTTTGAAAAAGAGATTAAGAGGATGTTTGGCTATTGCACTGTTTAGTCCATCCACAAGGAAAAAGGCAACAGTAAAGCAAATGTTTGTTTGCATTTAAGGGAAAGGGGTTTAAAACTGTGAAGAAAGGGAGCTATTCCAAATTTGAATCACTCTTGGTGATTGTTCTGAATAAATCCAGTAGTGAAGGGTAAAGATTGCTAGGAGTCTAACTTCGTTTTTCATTTGCTTCTCTCTCAAACAAATACTTTAGATCCTAGTTTTCAAATAGCACAAGAAATATGCTCTTGCTTATGAGTTTACAGAGAAAGATCACATTTACTTTTAAAAACAAATCAGAATAAACAGGCAAACTCCACACTGCCCATATTATAAATACAGTAATATATGCTGTATTCATGAAGTGGATTCTATAGTGTTTTAAAAGGTCTCATTAGGCATTCAGTTAACAAAACTTACAGCCAAAACAGGAATGAAATTCCTTCCTCCTTTCCTAGCCCTTTCCTTTTCCTCCACCTCCTTATTTTGTAACAAGGCCTCTGGAGTTTGAAGCAGATTAGCAAACACATAAATCCTTTAATGTCATGAAATACTTTATTCAGCATAAATGGGATTAACCTGCCAAGCCAGTAAATTCTACATTTCAAATACTTTGGCTGTATAATAAGCCATTTCTTCCAATCCCTCTCATTTAGGGCACAAAGGTCATTTTATTTTGATGTTTGCAGTGGTTAGACTTTCTCCCTCTATTATGCCTTCCTGTACCATCTCCAACTCTTTCGATTTTCTACCTTTGAATGTGTCCTTTATGCAGCCTTTAGAAAAACACCAAAGAGCACAAACAATATCTGGTGGTTCAGAGAAGCCAGGAGACTGACAGAATGTGGAAGATCCATCTCCAGAGCCCCGGGGATGGGGTAGAGGAGGGAGCTTTGGTCCAGCTGTGGCCCTACAGCTCTGGGTGTAGGGCCAACTTCTGCAAATGCAGGTATAGCACAACCACCAACACCTATTTACCCCAAACCTTACTACAAAGAAAGAATGCATCCTGCAGATCCCGCTTATCCTTTTTGAGAACTACAAATGAGTTTTGTATGAACAGAGAAGGGAGGCAGTGTGTCTCTGATCTTAGAATTAGAGCATCACTAAGCACCATTTTATCCTGTGACTTGCCCAAAGTCACACAGTAAGAGGGAGTGGCTGGCAGCCACCAGGTCCTCTTCCTGCCAGAGCCATGACATTGCTACCCAACCACACCACTTCTCTCCAGAAAGTATTATCACATTACTCTCATCTAGGACCTTAAGGGAAAAAGACTTTTAGGGTTAGTTACTTACTGGGTGAACTCTGACTCATATTAACATTTTCCTCTACTCACCCTTTGTAATCAGAGCAACATGAGTCATTCAACTATTCTATCCTTGGGTGGTGACCAAAAGGAAACGCTTCGTTTTGAGAAGCCTGTCCTCAGGTTGCTGTGCATGAAGTTGTGAGAGCCATAGAGGCTGGAAGACTCCTTAGCTGCAGGCCTAATAGTCCTAACTGAGAGACTCCTCCTTCCTAAGTCAAAAAACCCTATCAGGCTTTTATGCTGAAACAGTAGAAAGAAGGAGATGAGAAAGAATGAGAGCATCCTGGTATTTTTATTTCAAAACAGTGAAGCAGTGAAACAAATGAACTTCAGCAATGTGTGACATGGTGGATGACTCAGCAATATAAAACTGTGTCAGTTAACTTCTCAGCACTGTGACAAAACACCTGAGAAAAGCAATTCGAAGGTGGAAAAGTTTATCTGGCTCATGGTGTCAGAGGTTTTAGTCTTGTGTTGTGGCTCCACTATGATAGGCCTGTGGTGAGGCAAAAACATCACGAACTTCCCAACAAGTGGAAGTTGCATATTCACAACCCAGTGATATACAGGGATGATAATTAACCCACTCGATGCATCCCAAGTTAGAAATATAAATTACGGTTGTATTACTTTTCCAGGGCTGCCATACAAAGTATATTAACTCCATGGCTTAAAGGAAGAAAAATTCATTGTCTCACAGTTACGGAGGCTGAAGTTTAAAATCAAAATATTCATTGGGTTGGTTCCTTTGGAAAGCTGTAAAGAAAAGATCTGTTCCAGACTTTTTCCTTAGCTTCTGAATGTCCATCTCCTTCTTATGTCTCCATGTCCAAATTTTTCCTTTTTATAAGACACCAGACATATTGAACTAAGGTCCATCTATCCTCATACCTCCATTTTAACTTGATGACTCCGTAAATAACTTTTCTATATATAAGGTCATTTTCTGTGCTACTATGGGACTGGACATTTTTAGCAGGGCTGAATAACAACAGAATACAGTACTTGGCTGTTAAGATCCATAGCACTGGAGATAAAAGAAGGGAGTTCTTTTCATAGGTTATAAAACTCCAAAATGTTCAGAGACAGAGACAGACAGAGACAGAGACAGAGACACAAGAATCTTATTCTCTGAAAGTATTTTATTTGACTATGAATATTGTTTCCAGATTTTTAAGCCAACTGTGATTCATTCCCTTCTGAAAGTAGCTACTAATTATTCTTTGTAGCACACGTAATATCCAATAACATTGAAATGTGTCAGATTACAGCCCAACTCTCCTCACTTTGGGTAATCTACTTTACAGATGAAGTTCCTGGCAGACCATGCAGGGACCAGGAAAAGAAGAGCTAGTCCACTGTTCCCATGAGTCATGAGAGGCCTTGCTGGGTTTGGGAAGAACACATCAAAGAAGCTAGTTGGATCTTCCCATAAGCCATGCAAAACAGGTGGACCTAGGAAGAGAGAAGTCAGATTGCTCTTTCCCGTGAGCTGACCAGCGTGTTGGCTAAGAATTAAGAACTCCCTACCCCCATCCTCACTCATCACCAAGCCCACCCATGTGAGCAACTGGCTGGTTCAGAGGACAGGCTGAGTTGATAGCAACTGAGGAATAAAAACAACTAAATGCTTGTATTGTTTGAGTGACTTTGCAGGTCTAAGACTGTTAGTCTAACTATCTACTAGGAGGATGAAAGGTTGCAATCTGACAAATATGGGGGGTTTCCTTCTGTCTTGTTTTTGAAATCCAGTATTATTCTCACTGTTTTGTTCCAATTTATTGCTTTATTTTATTCAATCCTCTGTTTTCATTGGTTTTATTCTGGTTTTTTGTTTTGTTTTTTGGTACCAGGGATCAAACTCACAACCTTGTGCTTGCCAGGCAGACGCTTATGCTGCTGAGCTAAATCCCCAGCCCTATTCTGTTTTGTTTTATTCAATTTTACTGTGTTTGAGGAAATGGACAACTATTGTAAAGATAACAAGATATATTATGGTAGCCATGGCTGATGACCTATTGTCCTATTTTGAAGTTATATACCCTTTTTACTGCTTTGTTTTGATTGGTTTTATTCTGTTTTGTATTGTTGGGTTCTGTTCTCCTTAAAATTAAAAAAAAAAAAGTCCAACTTCAGGCTGAAATTATCCAGCCACCTCTCATAATCCAAACTTTCTTCCTCTGGGGCTCAGCATAACCAGCTCTGCTACAGGAAGCCTCATTTTTAAAAAAAAATTTATTTAAAGAGAGAAAAAAAACAGAAAAAAAGGTAGTAACAATACAGAATTCCAAAGGAAAAAAAGAAAAGAACAAAAAAACACTAAAAAATCACTACTTGATAAATTACATACTGTCATCTTGGAAATAGTTGTTCATGTTACAAAAGTAAAGCATACAAAGTAGACATTCAAACAGTGAGACTGCAAACAGTTCTGCTCAATGATCTAACAAAAACTTAGTAACATGGTCATTTATCTTACACACTTAAATATGCATGCAATTATATCTTTTAGAGCACCCTCTTTTCCTCTCTTTTTTACAGTAGCAATTACACATTTTGGGTTTTATTACTCCTACATTTCTTTTTACTTTTTACTTTTTACACTAGAGACACAATGTGATATTTATAAATATGATTCTTATTTATTTCACTAATGAGGATAGTCTCAAGTTGTCTCCATTTACCTATGAAGGCCTCAAAATCATCCTTCTTTATAGGTGAGTAATATGCCATTGTATAAAAATACCACATCTTTTTAATCCACTCAAGCCTCATTTTTTCCCTGCCTCCCAACACCCCACATTTCTGGCAGCTCTGTGTCTTTACATAGGCTGAGCCTCCACTCAGAAGTTCCTTGTCTGCCCATCTCACTCTTCCATAGTCAGTCTCCCAAGTGCTGGAATTATAGGTGTACTCCACCACAGCCAGCTCTGGGTGAGTTTATGAGGTAATGATCCACAGTGCTTCTGTTTCTGCAGTCTTGTGAGTTTTGTGGCTCACTCACAGAAGTGCCCACCTCTTACCCCATCCTTTGAATGGATATAACAGAGGACACTTGGGTTAGTAGCACAAATCAGTTTCAGCACATTGTCCTTGCAACTGAGTTTCCTCCTCTATTCAAAGGACATACTCCCGGCTGGTTACCCCAGCCAGTCTCCCCTTTACATCTTTAAACTGACCCTTTTCCATGACAGAGGCCCTATCCTCACTGGCAATTTTCCCAGGCCACTGCCTACTTGGTGCAACTTTTGCTCAGAGGATTTGAACTACATTTAAACTTAAACCCCATCTGACCTTTCATTATTGGGTTTTATCTCCTGGTTTCATACCTACTTTGGGATTCATGGTAAAGAAGCACTGAAATCTCAAGTAAAGTATCTCTGTCCTACCCCCATCTGCAGCATTTGAACCTTGTCTTTCTCTGAGACTTTGCCCAGAAAACCAACCTGAAAGCCCAGTCCTCTCTGGGCACTCTCAGCTGTAAACCGGAAGAGCAGTGTTTCAGTCAGATTTCAGAGGAAACAGAGCCAGTAACAGTTTTTGAAGCTTGTAAAAGAGATTAGAGGAGTTTGAAGGAAGATGAATAAAAGAAATCATCCCAGGAGAGAATGAGGCAGCTATCAGACGGGCAGGGCTGGACACTTTGCTCCCTAAGGTACTCATCATTTACAGGGTGTGGAGCAGCTGCTCCCAGAAGGAAAGCCTAAAGCTGACAGTTCAGATCAAGGAGATGTACTGACTCTTTGTCCAGTGTCCCCGGGGGTCCCTCGGTGACATTTTCAGAATACCACTTTGGAGGGCCTGTTTTCATGAAAGGCAATTAGCTGACGTCATCAACTGAACATAACCAGGTCAGCGTGGGGCTATGCTGCTGAGTGGGAGCCCACCATGGCCCCTGCAGCATAAGCCAGTGGCAACTGTCTGCCTGGGAAACCCTGAATTTAACTCTTGGGCTTCTTGGCCTGCCCAAGCTGTCCCAGCAAACTGACAGAATGTAAAGAAAACCGGTATCTAAATGAGAGAGCCCAAGTCTCTATTGGTGCCGAAAGCACTCACAGCCCACTACTGCAGGTGTTAGGGACGGAGGTGGCTGTGTCAGGGCCAGGAGGAGGCAGGCGGGGCTGCGAGGAGGACATAAGGCTTCACATCCAACTGGTTCTGGGTCCGAATCCCATCTCTGCTCTCACACTAGTGTGATTCCCAGGCTATCACCCATCCTCTCAGTACAGCATTCTTACTCCCAAACACCACACTGCGAACATCTGCTTTTTAAGGTTGTGAAGGCTGAAACACAGTGATGACTGTCGAGCGTGACCAGGGCCTGACCTTCAGCGAGGGCTCCTCGCAGCTCCCTTCCTGCCTTCCTCCAGCTCGGCCCCGCATCCTCTGCCCTCACACTCGTCCTGTGCACATCGGAATGCTTGGGAGGTCATCTGTCGCTGCTGTCCTCCTGCCCTTTTTCACAGGAATTATTTATGAGTGTGCATTCTAAGGCCATTTTTTGTGTTGCTTCAAATTGCCCTGTCTTGTGAATCATTTCTGGCTAAGGGAAGCACAGCACTCATTTTCTGAACTTTCTGAAACCTGTTTCAGACTCAGGTCAGCCCAGCCTGGTGTTCTCTTTTCTTGACTTGACCCTGAATGACACAGATTTTTTTTCTTCTACGTTCCTGGAAGTTATGCAGTAGTCATCAAGCGCTTTTTCATCAGAATTAAGCCAAGAATAGAAGTTCCCTTGTAGTTTCCTTTCCTTCTGGTGATGAAGCATCATGAAGATTGGCAAGGACTTGCTACACAGCTTCCTCTTAGCAGAACAAGGCCCGAGTAAAAGCTGGACGTTTGAAGTTGGTCCCAGGCACACCTATCTTGCTTGTCTATTGTCTAATATTGACAGAGCACTTTTCCACATCACCCACAAAGTACTAAAACCACACTGGCCCTAGGAAGCCAGGCCCCGTGTCAAATTCAAGTCCGACCTGGAAATTTAAGCAAACCCTGCCTGAAAATTAAAAACACAAAGGGAGAGGGATATAGATCAGTGGTAGAGTGCCCCTAGGCTCCATCCACAGTATCACAAAACACAACACACACTGTAGTGGTTGGTTGATTGTGTCAAATTGAGAAGTTTAGACGCTTAACTAAGTCGACTCAGCAATTCTACATCTTAAGATGTAGAGGACCCAGTTTAGGGCAGCTTGTCACCTGGATGGTATGAAAAGGAAAATGAGGAAGGATGGACTTCTGTTCTTCAAAGGAGCTCCAGTCTTTACCTTCCGCTTGGACGTTTTCTCCTGGCTTCTGACACAGACTCCTCAGCTTCTGCCTTGGATCCTTCAGCCTTCTAGTGTAGACTCCAGCTCTCCACTGCAGACTCTTCAGGCTTCTATCACAGACTCACTGACATCCTGATGCCAACTTGCACAAGACACTGTAGTGAACTCTAGACTTTGAATTGGACCCTTCAGTCTCCAGTGTGCAGATAGCCTCTGCACACTTCTTCATCCAACTCTATGGCTGACCATTGTAAGCGAATCTTATCATTTCTTTCATATTTGTATATCTTGTGTTATATCTTGTGTGTGTAAGGCACTGACTGATACACACACACACACAACACACACACACACACAGCCCTGCTAAGTCCACTAAATGGACCTGGTGGTATAAACCTGTAATTCTACCTACTTGGGAAGCTGAGACAGAAGGATGGTAACTTCAAGTCCAGCCTGAACAACACAGGTTCATGTCTCAAAATAAGAAGGGTTGGGGATGCAGCTCAGTGGCGTTGCACTTGCTCACTTGGCCAGCCTGTATGAGCCTCCGCATTTAACCCCCATGCCACAAACCAACAGGAAATGGTCCCTGGAGGCCAGCGCCATTCTTAGCCCTCATTTTACAGATATGGAAGCTGAAGCACAAAGATATTATGTAACTGGCCAAAAGCCACCCGGTTTGCAAGCAGGAAAGCCAGGATGCTGACCCCAGAGCCTGTCTTCTAACCACACCCTGGACCACTGCTGCTCTTGCTCTCAGGCAGCTCACCAACTTACCAGTTTCCTGATCTTGGGAAACTAGCTGTTTGTCCCCCAGTTTCCTTATTTATAACAATGGGAATTCCAGTATGAGCACCACAGGAATTGTTACAAAACTGAGATCACATATGGGAAGGCAGGTGACCGCATACTTCGTGTGTACCACCGTTGTCAGGAGGGGCAGCATCCCTCTCCCCATGGCCACCACACCACCCACACTTTGGCTGCCCTGGCCTTCTCTTGTCTACCCTGCTGAAATCAAAGTCCACCTCCTCATCAAAGCATCCACGTGGTGAGGCCCAGCTTTCTTCCTCAGATGACTTGATGGTGTTACTTTCAGCAAATGGCCCCTGAAACAAGGCAGTGAAATGTCCTTTTTATGTGCCTCTGTCTAATATGCGTAGATTGTGTATAAGTCACTAGAGGGTAGGAGCCTCTGCCTGAAGTTTCGTGAGTCCTCCCAACACTCAGTACTCAACAAATAGTGATGGAATACTTAAGTGTTTGTCAAAAGGGATTCAGCTGGCCCATGTTGTGTGCAATAGAAGATGCTTCTTCACCTCCATCCTCCCTACGCAGGTCATGAGGTGGGGCAGTCAAGCAGAACAAATTTTCAGAAAGAGTCTCTGCCTCCCTGCGCAGTGGACCCCTGAGAACTGCATGGAGTGAGGGAAGGAAACAGTAGCCAGAAACTGTCCCCTTCTTTGTGGAGCTTCCTGGCCTGTATAAGGTTATAGTAATGGAGATGGTGCAGCCAGGAAGAAAAGGCTCATTTCTGTGCCCAGGCCACCGTGCTAAACCGAGGAGTCCCCAGTAAGAAGAGAAAAGGCCGACCTGTTTGTGTTCTCCTGGGTGCTGCACGACTTGGTGTCAGAGTGTGCGCGTACGTGTGTGTGCGTGCACCATTACACCTGGCTGGGGATCAGGATGTGTGGATGCAGGTGTTAGTGGGTCTTTACAAGACGGCTAATGCATGCAGGAAGCAGGCTGCGCTGAGGGAGTGCAGCTGCCTGGACCAGGTACAAGCTGAGCTTAGACAGGAGTTATTTGAAATAAGAGCACAGGGATAGTGGCTTTTGGCTGCACCAGCAGTTTTCTTACTCAGCCTTTCCAAGAGTTTCATAGTTCTACTGTTAAAAGCAAACAAATAAATAAAAAATAAGTAGTTCAAAAGTTGTTCTGAGCCAGGTGTGGTGGTGCACTCTTGGAATCCCAGTACTTGGGAGGCTGACGCAGGCAGATTGTTGCAAGTTTGAGACCAGCCTGGGCTACAAAGTGAGCCCAAGGCCAGCCTGAACCACAAAAAGACAGAAGAAAAAAAAAGGTCTAAAAATCTCAGCCTAGAGATCATATTTTTTTATAAAAAAAAAAGTTTCTAAAACTTTCTAAATTACTGACCTGTGAACAAGTGAACTTTGCCAGGAGTGGCGGTACTTTCCTGTAATCCCAGCATTCAGGAGATTGAGGTAGGAAGATCATCACAAATTAATGTGTCATGAATGCAAGTCCAACCTGAACTACATAGCAATACCCTGTCTCAAAATGAACAAGCAAACACAAGCAGACTGGTGTCCTGGGCTTCATGGACATTTGACTTGTATTCTAATGGTTTCAATATTGGAGAGAGTTGCAGCTTCCTCCAGGATCACCTCCTTCTTTCCAAGGTGACAGAAACAATCTCTCTGTAGAACAAACTTCTATGATAAATACACTGCTCTGTAAATATTTTGCAGTTTCACTTAATTGAATTTCAAAAAAGGCCAAGAGTTATTCAGCGTATATTGCAGACACAGAAACATCCCGTTGCGGTTGCAGGAGTTTTCTTTGAATTTTCTTCTTAGGTTTCTCTTTTGATTGACTTAGCCAGATGCTGGAGTTGCTCATGGTGGGAAATGTGTCCTGTTTTTCTTTGTGTATTTATAGAAATTGAAATGCACTTCACAATGAGCTCGATGCTCCTAATAAGAGGGAAGCAGGACATTTTACACAATAACTACTTAGAATGTTCTGCTTTTTCATTTCAGCTTTAGGCACAGAAGCACAACAGACTCCTGGATTGGGATGGGATAAGGCTGCATTGGGGGATAAGAGGCACATCTTCTCTGTTAAGGATCATTTGCTTTGGTAACTAATGGAAGATAAAGAGGACTTTTCTGAGTTATTTCTCTAGAAAGTTAAACTTATACCTCTCCTCACTTGTTGACAGTAGCCCTGTTGTCCATTGTGCAGGATGGCTGTGTTTCACAATTCCCAGGCCACTGTTGCCTCTGGGTTCTCTCTGGTAGCTGTCTCTAGGGTTAGAGCCTACAAAAAGCCTACAAGGAAAAGGAGGGCTACTGCCTTGCTCCCCTACAGTAAGGCTTCTGCTATTTCTGACCCTGTTCCCTTGTGACCTATAAAACCCCATGCTTCCTTTTCCTTCCTTTCCATGGAGTTTTCCTTTCCACGACAACCTTTGGGAAGCTCCTGCTCACCCACATCTGTCATTGGATGAGAGATGTCATGAGAGACTCTGAAAATGTATTGAAGTGTCATGTTGTCCAGTGTGATGGTTAAGCTTGATTGTGTTAATTCGACTGGCTTGGGAGCCAACCAGGGGATTAAGAGAGCACACTTCTGAGTGTGTCTGAGTTGGTCACAGTGGTGTGATCTTGAGATCTATCTCATGTCCCTTGCCCCTTCCTCTCTCATGATGTTTCCTTGCTCTGGTTTCTGGCTGGCATAAACTAAGCAGTTTTGATTCACAGCGAGGTTCCTGCCTTAGAACCAACCAGACAATCATCAACCAGATCCTCTAAAACCATGGGCTAAATTTAATCTCTCCTCTTTTAAATTGTGAGTGTCAAGAATTTGGTTCTAACAATAAGAAAGTTGACTAACAAGGAACCTTGGTATTGGAGAAATAAGGTCATTGCTGTGACTGTAACTGTTTTTCAGGAGGAGTTCAGAAAGGTTTGGAGATGCAGGCTAGAGAAGCCCTAGAATTCTATAAGCAGATATTGATGGGTATTGATCAGAATACTGATAGGAATGGAGACAGTTAAAACCAGGCTCAGGCAGTTTCATTTGGGAATAAGTACTCCATTAGCATTTGGACTGGAGGCTACATATGTTGGGCTCTGGTAGAAAATTTGTTAACATTTTTTCCATATACTGAGACTACGTGGGAAGTTGAGATGAAGATTTGTAGATTAATTGAACTGGTGGATGAAATTCCAGAGAAGGCCAACATTCAGAGTATGGACAGGTACTGCTGGCTGATTTTAGTTAGATGTGTAAGAAGAGAAAACAAAAAGTGAAGCAGAAAAATTGAAAAAACTTAAATTTTTAGGTTTTTAATTTTTAAGTTAAATATCAATCCAAAAGAATTGATGTGTCAAGTTGGAGCCAAAAGAGATGTGGGTACTGAAAAAATTAAGGCTGTTAAAAAGATATCAAGTACTTTGTACAGGGACAAGAAGAAAACTGCTTTGAGGGCATCTCAGAAATCAACAAGATTCCAAAAACACATCAAAAACTCAAAGTTGCAGTAGTGTCAGTCTTTCATTTGAGAAGACAGTCACTGAAAACCTTCCTCAAGAAGGACTTCCTAGGGAATTGGTTTCCCAGGATTCAATTTATGGTGCTTATCAGAACTACTGCAGCCATTATCCAAGGGTACCTGGCTGTTGTTCCCATTGACAACAGACCTTCCATCACCCACATAATGTTGATTTTACCAGCATACACAATGCAAAAGTTGTGGGACAGAAAGTATTCCACCCAGATTTCAAATGAAGGCATGAGAGACCAGACAAGGAATCCTTGAGAAGGCATTGTGTGAAGCTTTGGGAATTAAGTCAAAGGTGCAGTGGAGATCCCAGGGAACTGGAAAATGTATCCCAGGAATGTAGAATGTCTGCTGAGGAAAACTATAGGCCAGTGATGAGGAAGATTTTAGAGCTTTCAATGAAACAAATGGCTACTGAGGCATGTATGTCATAGGCTCACTTCCACTGCTATAGGCCATGAGTTGAGCCAGTTCAAGAGAGACGCCATGTGGGCTACAACCAGCAACACAATAGGGATGGGGCTGCCCAAGCCCTCTGGAATTCACATTTTACCACCATGTGCCTAGGATGCCAGATATAGAGCTAGAGGCCTTAATGTTTGTCTTATTGGATTTTGATCTTTCTTTGTTCTCATTCTTTTCTATCCACCTATAACTCCTATTTGGAATAGGATTGTTTAACCTGTACTCTTACAGCTTGGTATTACATAAAGTATTCTGCATTTTTACAGAGCTTTACAGAGCTTCACAGATAAGAGTTTGCTTTGACTACCAGAAGAGACTATGGCTTGAGGAGTTTTGAAAAATGCTGGTACTATTGAGACTTTAGTAAAGGGATTATTGAAGTTTGGTTGCATTCAAGATAGATATATCATATGAGACAGAATTGAGGTCTTACATTTATTTGGGGATTGATTATGGCTTAAGAAGATATATTTGGGTGTCAAATTGACAACAAGTGGGATGTGACAGCTAAGCCTGATCATGCCAATTCGATTGGGTTAGGAGTTTCCCAGGGGATTGGTGGCGCACACTTCTGGGTGTGTCTGGGTGGGTCATGGAGGCATGACCTCAGGGTCTCTACCTGGTCTTTGGCCCCTTTTCCTCTTTGGTGCTATTCTCCTGCTCTGCTTTCCCTTCACCATGAACTGAGCAGCTTTTCTCTAACACACTTCTGTGATGATGTTTCTGCCTTGAACCCAGCCGACCATGGACTGACTCTGCTGAAACCACAGGGGAGTCATCTAAAGCAGTACTGAGTGCTATGGAGGAAGAGAAAGCAGAAAGAATCCTGACCCATATTTCAGGGCTTTGTTCATTCACTGAGCTTAAGAAATACATACGGTCCCCAGTGTGTATAAAGATTTGACAAATAATTTTCAACTTAATCAGGTGAGAATCTGATATGCACTCAGAGACAACTGCACTTCAAATTTTCAGTGTGTACTTTTTCCTGGGCTGCCATGGCAATATTTAATATAACCCTGTCCTGTGGTGCTGGTCACGAGCAGTGCCCAGTCAGCCAGGTGATCGCCAGGAGAAAAAACTCTATGGAACACGGTGCTGCCAACATCTTCTAGGCATAAGTGTTCAGTAAGTCACATGATATCCTCAATACTTCTTTTTAACACAGACTTTGTATTAGATGATTTTGCCCAACTATCAGTTCAGCTAAGTGATGATGTTTGGTAGGTGAGATGCATTAAATGCACTTTTACTTACAGTGGAAGTACTGGGATGTAATTCATCATAAGTTAAGAAGAACCTGTAGTTTCCCAAACAACTCCAAGTGCCTGTAAAACCTATTTGCACATAAAATCAAAACCACATACTCCTGTCTGTATCATTCCACCTCTCTGGCACTCTCATTATTTGAGCCTTGTTTTTTTTTTTTTTTTTTTTTTTTTTTTTTTTTTTTTTTTTTTTTTTTTTTTTTTTTTTTTTTTGCTGGCATTAGACCTGGATGCTTCAAACCTTAGCTCTATTACTACCTTAAGTGATAAGTCCACCACACTCTGTCTTATTTAATTTTTGGAAGCACTCACCATGGTCCAAGGCTAGTTTACCTGTTATTTTATCTAGTTGAGTTTTTGTCTTCCCGACATGGGAAGAGGAAGCTCTATGAAGGTAAGACTTTTGGTTGTGGTGTTCATGATGGTGTTTCGAGTCCCTTGGTACACAGCAGAATAGTGACTGAGGCTTGTCACTGTCATACCAGGAAGCTTCTGCCACAATCTAATTATCTGTAGTCTGCTGTGAACATGCCTTCTTTTCTTGCTAGACTACATTCCTAGTAGGCAATGACGGGTGGTGCTGTCTTTTCTGTCAGAGGAGACATGTGCTGCACCCACACATGGCACAGGGCGTGGTGTGCTGTAAAAGCACACAGACCTCATGTCACATAGAACCCACTGGAAGATACTTTGCTCTGCTCCACTAAAAACAGTGAGGCTTCCACAGGTCAGGAGCAGGGAGAATCACTTACAGACGGTGCCTATTTTAGGACAGCAGCAATAAAAAGAATTGCATATTATCTTTGGAGGGGCTCTTACAGGACATCGAAGTCAATACTTTGGGCTTACTGTCCTCTGCAGTGATGCTAGTAAGTGACCATCTTTATTCTGCATCAGCTCACCCTCTATGGCTGTTTCTTGCAGTGTTACTGACAGGACCTGAGAGTTACTGAGCAGCTGCTCTGGGCTGTCCTGGGCCGTGCAGGGTCAGAGCCATCAGCAGGCAGTGACATGGCTGGCATGGGCATGATGTGAAATGACCCCTTTAATGTCAGGTGTTGTTTATCTGCACGACCTGCAGAGGTAGCCACATGATTCATGTTAAAGCCACAGGGCTGAATGTTGAGCCCAGAAAGTTCCATCTTCAGGTCAATGGGCACCCTGACCTGAACCTCTTCATGATTCCCACCTGGTGGCTCCAACTCTGCCCTCAGAGGGCCCCGAAGTCTTCATTCTGCCCAGCCTCCCCACTGCACATGTGCACACCAATTCCTGATTTCACGAAACAGAAGGGCCCCAGTGTCAGACTGGTGTCCACTGGAGCCCTTTGCCGGCTCGCAACTGCTCTTGGAAGAGGAGCCACATTCCTCCCTATGAACCCTCGGCATCTCCCCACCCCTGAGCTCTTCCTCATGGTTTCCCTGAAGCCACCTGTCATATCTAGGACCCCAAGTACCCAAACTCTCTGTCACCTTGACACCCTCAGCCCTTCCTCACATGCTCTTCCCTCTCTCTCACATGCTACCTCCTTCTCTCCTTGGGCTTTGGTGTGTCACATCACACGCTCCTCTGGCCAACACATTGGAATCTTCCCAGGGCATTTCTCAGCTCTGTAATCCTTTCACTTTCTTTCTTTCTTTCTTTCTTCTTTCTTTCTCTTTCTTTCTTTCTTTCTTTCTTTCTTTCTTTCTTTCTTTCTTTCTTCTTTCTTTCTTTTTTAATTTGAAAGAGAATAAAACAAAAGGGGGCAGTACAGAGCAGATCAGAACAGGACAACATAGGCAACACAGTACTTTACATTAAGTCAACTGGACATCAACAGTAGCTAACACCATATCTCTTACTCTGCTATAGTTGAGCATAGTTTCAAATACAATAACATCAAACATAACACAATAGTATAAAGCCATGCATAGAGTGAAAGAATTATAGGGCTTTCTGAACCGAATAACAGAAAATGTTCAATGGGTACTATAATATCTCATTTTTGATAAAAAAGAAAAAAAATTTGTTTGAGCTATCACACATATTCAAATTCCAATAAGACACAATGTGATAGATAGAACCAATGGTAGTAGAACAAAAAAAAGCATGGTAGGACTTCTAAGAAGGATGATATTAAATCAACAATAGCTGTCATAATGTTTTGTTTTCTTCAAAACTGCTATTCATA
>PVJX010009513.1:0-60787 GCA_004027295.1 Dolichotis patagonum
AGGAGAAACAAAAATCAGAGTGGTCTGGGAAGGAAAAAACAGGGTCCAGTCTGGCATACCTCAGAGGAGGAAAAGGACCAGAATGTGATATGTATTTTCCAACAAATGACTGGTGCCATGTGAAGAACAGATTCTAGGGACCAGGGAAAGAAGCAGAGATCTCAGCTAAGACACTACAGTGGTGACTCCGAAATCACTGTGGTCACAGAGACAGAGCCAAGTGACCCAGACACAAGCTCCACAGAGACAGAGGTTACAGTGCTTCCTCTGGGTGGACAGCAAGGGTCCTGGGGCTCAGTAAAAGTGGAGAACAAAAACCTAAAGATCGCTCCACCTGGACAGAGAGGTGCTGTGACAGAGAGGCCACCAGAGTGGATGTGATCAGCCAGCATCACTGGCCACAGATCAGACTCAGTAGTTGTACTCACGCGGGTCATTCCAGAGGGCTTTTCACTGAGAAAAGAAAGAACTGTCTTCCTCTGGAAAGAGCGGTAGGCCGGGACCTAATCACAAAGACCTTCAGATGTAAGTAGGCTGCGTCCTGGGAAGGACACGGCCTGGCGCATGGGATGTTTGAAACAACATCTAGGCATCCATCAGCCTTTTACGCATGACCTCATTGATCCCTGCAAAAATCAATCAAGCTGCTGATACCCATATTGACAAGCCATAGAAAATAAGTCTTCTTGTGTTTGTTTTTCCTTTATTCCCATGGGAAGTGCCCGGGTTTTAAAACAACACTCCAAGACCACCATCACACTAGGGTTCTCTCTCTCCCATTTTTAGAAGGATATTGAGATTTCATGGTGGCCCTAAGTCCTCAGTAAATGGAGTTTCTCCCAGCTTTATTCCAAAAACTTAGTTCCCAGCATAATAAACTTTTACTTGTTTGTGGAGAGTGGTGCTTAAAGAAAATAACAAGGCTAAAAGAATCTTTCCCACCTACCACTTTCTATAAGGTTTGGAAAGTTATTCTTGATTTCTACCCTGAAACTGCCCTTTTTAAAAAAGTGTTTGAAAACATGAAGGGTGGGCCAGAGATACAGCTCAGTGGCATAGCTCCTGCCTGGCAAACAAGGTCCAAAGAAGGAGAGAGAACATCAAGGGCAAAAGGAAACTTAACAGGGTTGTTCTGTAACTTTGACTTGTATTTGAACACACAGTTCAATGATTGAAGCAGCCCAAAGAATTGTCCATGGGACTTTTCCAGCTTTGAGATTTTCACCAGGCAAATGAATAGAGCAAGAGACTGAAAGGGGAGATTTCACCACAAAGGTCATTGGTTCAAACCCAACCCAACTCAGCCCGAAAGCAATTACCATCTGTTGATCGTTATGAAATGAAATGTACTGAGGGGCTAAATTCAATTTCTAGCAAGGAAAACAAACGTTGACAATTGTGGGAGCTTCAGTGAGGGCCAAGGATTAATTGAGTTGTTTCATGTCAGAATTGATACACATCAGCAGTGCTGGGCTGCAAGACGGGCTGGGAATTTTCCTCGGTATATACAAGAGCTCAAAAACAAAAGCAAGGAATGCAACATGTATTTAAGTATGTATATATACTTATGCACCCTAGTGTGAGTATTCATACGTGCATATACATATGCATTAATGTACATACAAGCATATGCATATTTGTACTGAAATATAACGTTACTATTTGTGGGTGTCCTTAAGGTTCATGACACCTAGTTCTTTAGGAATCCTCCCGCATTTTCCAGTGCACCCCTTGCATAGAATTTCTTCCCTGAAGGACTATGAAATAAGTGAAAGCACTGAGCAGACTTCCTTAGGTCTTCCCGGAAATCTCTGTGAGCACTCCTGGCTTTTTCCGCACTCCATTTCCACAAGGAACCAAGTGACTCCGACACATACTCACACCATAAATTAACTGCTTTTCCACTTTCACTGATGTCTAATCCCTTCCCTACTGAGTGATTCTTGTCCTGGCTGCAGCAGTGGGCTAGCCCTTTCATGAGTTTCTTTTGTCGTGTTAGCCTACCAAAATTAATCAACTTCTGGACCTTCAGGGCCACTAGACTTGCCAAGGCCACAAAGTCAAACCCACAAAGGTTCCCTGTAATGTGCCATTTTGCTATGTTGGTGACTTAACTAGGCACATCATGTTGGCAGAAATCAATTAGCCAGGGAGTGAAATCAGCCCAACCTTTTCCTCCTGCTGTAGCTTTTATTTCCTTTAATTGTTTTTAATGGCATAAAGTCAGATTTGCTGCGTTTTATGGGCCAGAAATGTATCATGGTGATATTTACAGACCCGCAGCTTCCTGAAGGCTAAGAATGCCCAGCAAACACCGAGGAGCTGCAGATTCGGTGCGTTCTGCACTCCTGACAATCAGCACAAAGCTGGTACAGAGAGAGAGAGGCAGCAAGAGCAATGCCAGACTTCCAAGCAACTGGGAAATGGATGCTATTACGAAGTGGAGAGAGATTTGTGGCTGGGGAAGGAATTCTCAGTTGTAGCCACCTGAAGTGTAATATCTAGTACAACCATAATATAAAAAGATATGCAACAGGAAGAGGGATCCAGAGAAATACTGAAAAAAAAAGAACTATAAACGCGGACCCCTTCAGCACAAGGCTAAAGGCTGAGGTTGGGCAGGGGGGTATGGGAAATGGCGCTTCTGAAGACCCCAAACCATGCAAAGCCAGCCCTTCATGGAGCCCACGCATGAAGGTGAGAATTCCCACACCCAGCCACAGTTGAAGATGCCAACTTTCCATTTACTGTTTTTCTTGGTATTACACATTTTCCTCCTGAGAACCTTCAAACTGTATCTTCACACACTAAAGTACAGTTCAATCCAGGCAGTGAAAAAACCCAGACCAAGGAGCCCTTGTCCAGTCAGGACAGGTCACCCCGCACAGGTGCCACCGTGAGTGTCCTCCGGGTCCCTCCTCTCTCCAGCAGCCATTTTCGGCGCCTCCATTCTGCTCTGGACTTTAGCACAATTGGATTTAACTGCCAAAACACATAAGCCAGATTCAGAAAAATTAATTCATCAAGTCATGTCCTATTTCCTCCTCTTTATAGGAAGGTTTCCTGTTACAAATTCAATCCTTTAATAGATACAAGGTTATTTAAATTTCATTTTCTTTTATTAAGGGCAGGAGTACAGTGATAGCAACTGAGGAAAAGTTGATATTTTTCTAACATCTAACAATAAAGGAGAAGGAGTTTTCCTTTTAAAAGAAACCTTTTGTTTAAATCTTCTCTTTCTGTTGACAATTAAGCCACCATAAATGTGAAGACCCAAAATCTTGGGTTTTCTTTCTAATACAACACAGATGGACAATGTACCTCTGTGGGAGGCCATGCAGGGGCATTTCGGCACTGGAAAGGTCACATCGGAATTAAGTTGGTTTCAGCAAAATGAAACCAAATGAAAACTTTATGTCCGCCTCCCTCAAAACCAATTTTTAAGTTCTTCCCTACAGACACAGCTGGGCACAGAATCAGGGCACTGTTACCAACCACAGAGTCTGTGGTTTATTATCTGGAAAGATGTGTGCATTCGCTGCCCAGAAAATTTCATCACGAAACACCTAGAAAGTGCTTCGTGAATGTTGATAGAATAAACTAATGCTTTTCCTGCGGGCTGATTGAAGCAAATAGCTGGAAAGACTCAAAGAGCTCATAATGAATGAAAGCTCTTGGTATGTATATACTTTAGCATAAAGCATCAGGCATAAACAATTCTTCATACTTATGTAACTTGGTAGCACCAACTTCTGCTGTAAAAAAATTATAGTGGGTGTGACTCACAGCAAATGGTCCTATTCCATGGTCACCAGGCGAAGGGTTTAGATGGAGCTTATCCTGCCCTTGCAGTGTTGAGCTGTGAAGTGATGTCATTTATGAAATTCCTTCAGCAATGATCCTTTTGGACATTTATCCTTCAAGAAATATTTATTTATAAATTCATTATCTTTCACTTCTACACATAAACAGAAAATAATAGACCCTGCTATTCATTCTAAAATGACGCATTTTAGTCTATGCTTCCAGAACTTATATAAATCCATTCACATCCAACTTACCCATCTACTTACTGCCTTGCCATCTACTGTTATCATCAAAGGCAGAGACTCAACGCCAGGACCCGGCTCTTCCGATTCGTGGCTGCGGATTCTGGTCTGGTTACTTCACGACTCTAAGCCCCAGTGACATAGTCCAATGTTTGCTGCTAAAATAGAGCATCTGTGAATGGATAATTTTTGCAAATGGAAATGTACTCGGCCCCAGGTGCTGGAGGCTGGGAAGACCGAGGTGATGACTCTGGCAGCCACGGAGGCCCGCCTCACTGCTGCATCCCACGTGGAAGGCAAGGGGCAAGAGGAGGTAAGAGTGAGAGGGCCAGAGGAGCCCAGCTTCTTTTGTGACCCCCCCCATTTGTGGAAATGCCATTAATCCAGGAGTGCCCGATCCTCTCTTCCCAACCCACCTCCCAGCACTGTTACAGCAGACATTTTGTTTCCAACCAGAAGAGTTTGGGAAGTACCTTCAGACCAAAGCATTCTGCTTTCTAATCTGTAAAATGTGAGGTGTGTTTAAAACCTGAGAGAAATGCTTAAGTTTTTAAAATTTTACTACAGCAAAAGACATACTGTATTCTCCTCCCTCACAATGCTCCCCCTTGCTTTGAACACACTCCTCGCATCACCCTGGCTCTTCCTGCAGCAGCTCTGGAGTCCTCTTTCCTGAGTGTCTTCAGTCATGCTGTCCTGGCTGCCTCAGTGTCCTGAATTGATCCAAAACATTTCCCTACTGTGGTCACTTTGACTCTGAAGAAGAGACAGAAGTCCCACAATGCAAAGTCTGGCAAATAAGGCAGATGAGGACACAGTGTCCAGTTTTTACAAGCTGCCTTTCTGCCTGACGGTGCTTGGCAGGAGCATTCACCATATTTTTGATTCACCATATTTCCTTCTAAAGACACTCAGAAAAGAGGATTCCAGAGCCACTGCATAAAGCAACCACTGTGGTAGATTAAGGCTGCTCAGAGCAAAGAGGAAGTATTGTGAGGAGGATCCTTGAGAATGTGTCTTTCTCCGCATTCTCTGACCCAATGTTTTGGTCAGCCATCATCTGACTTGTGCCGCATAGGTATGATGGGGCGGTAGCCATGATGGGGGTGAGCCATTGTTTGGACCTTGCTCCACAAGGGTCAAGTGCTAGGAGCCTGGTCCTCAGAGTGTCTGTCCTCAGAGCAGGAGGTACAGCTGGGGGAGGTCCCCCAGTCACGGAGGGCAGGCCCTTGGAGCTGCATTGGGCACTTACTTCCAAGGTGAGATTTCTTCCTTCGGCCTGTGTCTGCCTCCCACCGTCTGCCATAAGTGAACAACCAAGGAGGAGAGCCAGAGCTTGCACCCTGCTGCAGTGGCCCCCATTGCTGCTGCTGACCTTTGACCTGAGCAGCAACCCAGGCGCACAGATATTCCCAGGGCTGCCCAGGCTGGGGGTCGGCACCTACTGCAACGGCGAGAAAGTGGTTCTTCCTCTTGCCTCTCAGTCTCACTTCCTGCTGCTCCTTTTGCTGGTAAAAATCCAACAGAAAGCCAGTTGGCCAAGGGTCCTAGAAATGCAGAGCAAGGTTTCAGCCCTTTGTGATGCAGAAATGGAGCTGAAGGGCATCACAAATAACCAGCAGGACAGGACGCTGAGATCAGAGCAGCAATCGCTTTAATCCTACCCTGACGCTGGGCCAGGAGCTGCTGGTCGCGATCAACTCAGGCTCCCTTGCAAAGGGTTCTGAGGGCTCTGTAAGATGCCCCCAGTGAGGCACAGGTGGATTTGGGGTTCAGGACCGCCCAAAGCAGGAGGAGAAGGAGAAGGAGAAGGAGAAGGAGAAGAGAAGGAGAAGGAGGAGGAGGAGAAGGAGAAGGAGAAGAGAAGGAGAAGGAGAAGAGAAGGAGAAGGAGAAGGAGAAGAGAAGGAGGAGGAGGAGGAGAAGGAGAAGAGAAGGAGAAGGAGAAGGAGAAGGAGAAGGAGAAGAAGCAGAGGAAGGGCAGGACCCTTCTCTGGGCCATAATACACAAAAAAATATTTTGCCATTTAATTCCCATCTGGCATTTTACTGTCTACAAATGTTAAGTGTGATTTGCAAAGCCAAAGACTGAATTCACTCTGGACTCCCCACATTCTCGGGCCAGGTGAGGCCCCAAGCCAGAGACTTGCACCTCTCTTCTGCTGAGCACTATTTACAGAGTCACCTGACTTCTGATTAGGATAAGCATCAGCTGAAAGCTGCTTTTGTGCCAGGCTCGGAGTGGATCTCACCCTTGGTTTGTTTCCCCTTTACATTCACCCAGTTATTGTTTGTGTTGTTGAACAATAAAGAAGAGGCAGTACAGGTTGTCTCCTAGCTGTAGATGTTTCCTACAGTGATAGGTAAATGTTTAAGTCAGGAATGCTGTCAGGGTGCAAATAGAAGCACTTAAATGAATGGCTTGCTTTTAAAATTGATTTCTAGGATAAAGAGTTTGAGGCAGATAATCATTTACCCAGTCGAAAAGGTGTAAAAGTTATAACACATACCTAAGTACACAAAAATAGCTGTATGAGGAGAATACTAATTCCCTGGAAACCAGCTTGGCCACAACTTAGAGTCCACCACTGCTTTCTTGAAGGATCTGCTTTTCCTGAGACACCTAGAGAGGTATTTCTCCCAGGCCCTTCAGCACGACCTCGGTAGGGAGTTACTCAACCCGGAGGCGGAGAGAGATTTTACGATGTTTTCCTAGACTGGTAGGCCTGTAAGTTCTCCCCGGAGAGCACTCTACTCAGGGCTTCGCAGCTGTTTTCTGTATTTTGGGGGCAAGGACTCCATCCCCACCACCCGAAGCTCAGACCCATAGCCAGCTGTTGTCCATCGAGGTCTTCCCCACGCTCTGAGCTCAGGAGGACACCTGAAGCCCATACTGATAGCCAAGAATTCCCCTCAACCGCCATCCTGGTCTGCAAGACCCCAGCTTGCTGTCCTGTAAAACAGGACACTAGTGCAAGGCCTGGCACCATGCCGCTCTCTGGAGTCTCGGTGGCTCTTGGCGCCCTGGGTCCCCCGCCAGTGCACGCACATGGTCACAAGCCCTTGCACAGCCGGGACTGTGTCCCAGCTGTCATCTAGGATTTCTGGAACACAGGCAGTTCTCAATGGATGTTTGCTGAAAAATACATAGAATAAAAACTGGGAGAAAGCAAAACACTTCGTATGAGAAAACATTTTGAAAACTAGAGTTCTTTGCATTCAAATTGAATTTGTGGACTGGACAGTATACATGTGCATACACATATTAATTCTCAAAAGCTGAGCTCAAACAGAGATTGCTCCGCTCATTTTTTCAGATGGAAAATAAAGTACCAAGGGATTATGTAGGTCGCCTAAGCCCCAGTGACTTCCTGTTCATGAATACAAGGTGCTGTCACCATCTCCAGGAGAGCAACATTCTCCTTTCCCAACTTTCCACCCTGCTGTTCTCCAGAACAAACCAAGGAAAGGAGAAGACCACTGCACCATGGCTTACAAGGGGCGTGGCGCCCAGCACTGCCTGCTGCGTTATCTCCGGGGTCCTGTCTTCTTTCTCAAGAACTGAGCTTCCAGGGTCTGCCCAGAAGCAGGGAAGTAAGTGTCACCCACTGCCTTTGTAACACGGTACTCACGCTTTTGGGAAGAAAGGCAACCCTGCTTTCACTAACGCCTCCACGGTTCCTCATAAACCAGAGGAAAGACAATCCAGCAGAGGGCGACCTGGAAGAAGTGACACTCAGAAGAGCTGGCACATATGGTTGGCACTCAAGGACAGCAGACCAAGCACCATGGCTGAATGGAAGCCTGTTTCATTTGCTAGCCTGTTTCAAATTGTGTGCCAGGAGGTCACCTTCGTCCTCTACTCACATAGTGGAGCTCTGGGGACGCTGCAGGAGCTGCCATCCCAGCCTCTTTGCTAAGAAGAGCCACTGTAAAGAGATGGGGGACAAACAGAGGAGACAGGGAGGGAGGTACGGGATGACAAGGACCACATTTCCATCACATGTGGCTTCCACAGCAGAGAGAGCAGTTACTGTGTGACCTAGACAGGAAGGCAGAGGCCAGTAGGCTGGGGAAGAGCTGAGGTCATTCATACACACAGAGATCTGCAGAAACAGACAGGGAGAATCCATGCCCGGCCCTTGGGAGGTTCTGAACAGAAGGGAGCCTTTGGGAGGTGGCCATCGCCTCCCAAAAGACCAGGAGTGGCCCAACCTGTAATTCTAATAGCTCTCCCAGACTGAACACTTCTATGTGGTGGCCCATTTTAATAGCAACAACAAACCTTCTTACACATCGGGCTTCCAGTACCCTACACACATCACTGTGTTCACTCCTCACAACACCCTCTGCGGTGGCTGCTACAGTTGCCATGTGACATGTGAGAAAGGGAGGTAAAGAAGGACCAGGTCACCTGGCTTGTAAGCAGTCAAGGCAGGACTTGAACCTGGGCCCTTCGACTCCAGAGGCACATTCCTCACTCTCCTCTCTACTCTCACTCATTCCAATCTAACCTTCACAAGGGCACAGTGAGGAGGGCCCAGTTTACAGATGAGGAGGCTGAGGCTGACAGAGGGCAGGTCCTACTCCATGTCCAAAATCAACAGCCCACAAATTTTCCTCCAACACATCACCTGCTGGAGAAAAGACTACAGATACCGTGATGGAAAAGAACAAGGAACAAGAAAGGAACATGGAGCAGCTTCCACTTTTCAGGCTCTCCGAGTCATTTTGCTGTGATTCTTTGGCTGAGCACGTATCTCTGTTCCAGTCTCCACTGAGAAATGACAGGCTTCCCTGCGCAAGGGCCATCAGATTTTCTGAAATTAATCAGGAATCAAAGAGAACCCAACCAGCTTCCTCTACTGAAAAGCAGAAGCGGAGGGGGAGCTAGGCGTGCTCAGCACAGCTGCTGGAGGGTTTCCGTCCAGGGGAAGATCCTGCTTTCCGTAAAGCCACGTGGGGTGGGTCGATTTCAGCAGAGTGGTGTTCCCAGAAGCCTCCTTTCTAATAAGTTGCAAAACTACTGCTCCCCAAGCTCACACTTGGACGTTTCCCACCTCGACTTTCCCTATATCTCAACTCAGAAGAATTCAGCTAGAGGATTACAAGAGGAAAATCTAAGAATGAATAAAGGTCCCTTTGGGAGAAACATTTCTTCATGATTCAGGCTTATTGCCTCAGGGCTGTACTGTCTCATTCAGGGAGCACTGACCCCGATAGCCAGGGCCAGCCCAGACCGAACCATAAATCAAGAAAACTGTTTCCCCTCCCCGTGTCCCATCCTCAGCACACACACAGCCTCCTGCGAGGGACGCAGGCACTGAGTGTCCTCTCCTTACCTGGAGATTTTACATGCTCTGTATGCACACACACACAAGCACACATGCACACACATGCACACACACACATGCACACACACTACCTCTGAGATGCACTCCTGGTTACCTTGTCACCCACTTTCCCTAAGACCCCGCAGACCCCAGAGATCACGAGTGGTCAAACAGGAGCTCAGCCTCCTGCCACTTACAAGGTTTAGTTCAATTTGCACATCGGTAAACAGGTAAATCTGCAAGTTGGAGTCTGAAAATCTGGTGAGTGCTTAAATCTTTTTTAAAAATGCATTACAATAAAATAGGTATTGCTACTTATCCCCCTCAAAATCCTCCCCTTGCTCGCTTTGAACACACTGGTCCCATCGTTCTTGCCACCTGGAAGTCTTTTTTTGTCAGAATCTTCCCTGGGGAAGAGCCTACACTCACACGGTGGCAGATATGGTAAAAAAAAAAAGGTGGATGAGGACACAGCAACACACCTCAGTGCGCCTGCTTCTCCGTTTTCCATAGAACGGCCCTCAGCAGCAGAAGCAGCACTGTATTTTTATCACACCTGGTAAAGACTCTCAGGAAAGAGGATTCACAGACCTGCTGCAGAAAGTGGCAAGGACGATGGGATAAGTGTGTTCTAAACAATGGAAGAACTTTATGAGGCTGATTCATGGTAATGTCTTTCATTGTAACATATTTTTAATTTAGATAGTACCATACATGCGATCGCATAGACTGACTATACCAGGATCTGCCATGACTGTGTCTGAGTCCACCCTGTCCTACGTCCCAGCACCCTTCTTCTCCTCCATGTGCCCTCCTCTCTCACCTTGGTACCTGTCACAGCCTCACTGGGGGACAGGACCCTTTGGACATGAGTGAGTGGCAAGCTCTTCCCTTCGCCTTCGATCACACCCAGAACCCAATCAGGCCGGCGGGAAGCCTCCTCTCTACCCCAGCAAGGGGTCCTGGCTCCTTCTCTCCTCCTGCCTGCCTGTCCTTCAGAGCAGCCCATTAGACCTTATCGCGTGGAACCCAGACAGCGGGCAGCGTGCGAAGTCCAGGAGTGATTAATGCTTCCCAGACAACTCTGGGTAGTCCATTTGCATGCAGTAAATTGCCCTGTCTTGCTAGTGCTGAGATGTCACACTGGAAAGCTGAGAATGTCACAGGCTCAGGAAGCCAAGGGCAAGCGCCACTGTAGCGAATGCTGCCTTCAACCCAGAAACTCCCTGAACGTTACTCCAGAGCGCCACCTTCATGGCACTGAAAGCCCCAGCTGCCCTCCTTCACACCACCTCATAGAAACTACAGCTACCAAGAGGCTCTTTCCACCTGCTTACTTGAATCATCTGTGCCTTCACGAGGGAGGATGATTACTTCAATGCTTTGGGGTTGCATAGACAGCAACTCTGGAAAACTGTCTTTCTCCAGTTCCTGCTCAATGTTTGCCCCCTACCAAACCCTCGCCCTGCTGAAGCTCAGCTTTAATTGTGGGTCCCTTGGGGCCCACGTCCTTCGGGTATGGAGCAGGAAGATGAGACAGTGCTTACTTCCTTAAAGCAGTGAAGGAAAGAATTTGGGCAAATGTGATAATAATAAGTGCTGGTCCAAAACTAAAACTTCCAGACAATTGAAGGAAGAATGGGAGACTGGTTCATGTTAAAAATATTCAGATAAAAGTGCCAGTTCTGTATCTGCAAAGCCAAAAGTAAAATGTTAGTTATTCTATTGTTCTGGTCCAGGCAGATAATACCAGGCTCCAGGAAATGATGTGAGTAAAATGGGCCAAAATAAGTGGAAATGAATGGAAAAGCTAAGTAAAGCAGCCCCTGGTTCCCCAACACACACACACACACACACACACACACACACACACACACTCATTTTCTACTCTTTCTCTCATAGGCCTTTCCTCTTCTCCCCAATATTAAAACCTTAATATGTTATATAAATACTTATAACCCATCTGACATTTGTGTTGCCTGCCCTCACCAGATGAGAGAGGAGAATAATGAACCAAGGAAGCCATCTGGGGAGGCAGTCCCAAAACTATGGCCTTCCGTGTCCTGTGCTTTCAGTGGACAAGACACACGTTTGCAGGTGCCCTGCTACACCGAGCAGAACCTTACCTCCCACCCACCTGGACCAGATCTCTGTCATGAGCAGGCAGCAGAGGAGGCAGAGAGTGTGGAGGTGCCAGCCCTATGGCCTGGAGGGCTCCTCGTGTGAGCTCCTTTTCCAACCACACTCACTCCCATATGATCTCATCTAGTTCTATGACTTTTATTAACAAACTATTTCCAAATTTGTAACTCTAGCCAGGGCCACCCCTAGGGTGTTTGGGGTCTGGACAAATGGTTTTAGCCAATTTCTGTCTACATAAACAATTTGAGTCACCCAAAGTCAGCCTCTCAGCACCACTCCGGTGGCCCGATTTTACACAATTCTAATAAAGAAAGACGGCTGGGCTTGGGATGACTGATTCACGGGTACATTGATGCCTCCCAGTGGACCCCAGAGGAGGATCTACAGAAGCAGGGGAAGGTGAATCCAAAGCCCAGGGCCCCCAAAGCACAGGGCTGGCCCCTAGATCTGCTCCGCTTCAGAGGCTATTGTCTTGAGCTCTGACCTCTGACCAAATTTCAAAGCTGTCAGAAATCTTGACTTCTAAGCACACATTTTCCATCAGTCCGCCCACTGTGTTTCCATCTTCAATCACACACACCTGATATCTGCACACTATATGCCGTCTCTATCCTCTCCCTGCTGGAACACCTGTGATGAAGCCTCAAATACCAAGATCCCCCTTATCATGATAGGGAAGAAGTGACCGACCTACCAAGTTGCCACTCATCAGCAATGCCATCTACATATAGTAATTTAGGTGATCTCATCCTGCCCAGAACTGCTCCTGGGAGAAGGGTAGAGAGCCCTGAGCTCAAAAGAAGCTGTGTTGTGGGGAGACACTGTTTAAACCTGTGTCCAGAATGGGTACACAGCTAATGCTTTCCCAAACCCAATGGGGAAGTCAACCTCATCCAGAGAGAAGCACTGGAAAGGAGGGCAGAGTTGGAGAAAAGCTAAGTCTGCATCTTCCCTCTTCCCACTGTCCCCCAGCCACGGCCCCTCAGCCAGGAGCACTCTTGTTGGGACAGATTCGTAGCCCAGTGGCCCACCAGGGAACACGTCTGCGGGGGCACAGAAGTTAAAGACGATCAGCAGAGATGCCCATGAGAGTCTCAGGCTGCAACGGTTGCCTGTGGGGCTGGCAGTGAGCTGCTCCAGAGCTCTCTGGATGGCTCTACAAGGAAAATAACTGTCATAGCCAAAGAACGTTGAGTCTAAATGTCCCTGCTGCACTCAGAGGCGGGGTGCTGAAAGGTGACTGGATTATATGACGTCAGGAGTGGGGCTCCGTCCATCTGGAGAGGCCAACCAGCTCCCTCATCTCTGTTTACTGCTTGTGGTACTGCAGTGCCCCTCTGCCTAGAGCTAGGCAACTACACAAGGACCAAGGCTGCTCCAACGTGAGCCACAATAAACCTTGCCTCCTTCAAGTGGTCGGCGTCTGAGGTCTTGGAGAAAAGCAAGAGACTAAGACTACCTTCTTATTGTCAGCCCAGGCAAAACCTCAGCGGAACATAGACCCCTAAGTCTTACTTCTGTGAGCAAACATGGTGACCCCATTGGGCAGGCTTCAGTGTTGCTGGACAACACACATTTTTGTTTTGCAAAATAAACATCATGACTTTTTCTCATACAGCTGACCACCTGCCCTTGCTAATGCCTGTCAAGGTTTTTTTCCTTTTTAACCTTAGACTGCTGCTTACTGAACAATGAGATCACGTTTTTCTGACAAGCTCTATGACATTCACATTTAGAAAATCTGTCACATGACCTTGATAGAAATGAATTTTTATCATCACTTCAAGACAATATTTAAATTTGCATTTTTATATTGAAATGCATGGGGCCAATTCACAGTATGCTGCATAGAAACATAAAAAATGTGGGTTTTTAATAAAGAGGATAATTAATACAATTCTAAAGTATGATCAGCTTCTATTAGCAGCTCATGAATAGCTTAAATTACCGTTAACTCTTCTTAATGCTTAATTTTTTGATTCTTTTTCCATTGTTTTTATCTGCATCAGTCTCCATGTTTGCAGCACATAATTGTGTTTGTTATGGGGTCTTGGTACATGGACATAACACACCTTTGTTCTTTCCACTTTCCCTTTCCCCTTCCTTTATCTGCATTTTCTCCATTTTCAAAGTTTGGCAACTTGGGACTTCGGGTCTGGCTTTCATGCCTGTGTTAAATGCCATGAAATGTCCCCTGTAACTGTCACGAGGTCCTTTCTTCCAAAACCATCTGGGAATGAGGAAGGACTCTTAGGCTATACTCATGCAAAGCAGAGCTTGGGGTTGGGTGTATGAAAAACAGCAAGGCGAGTTTTTACCCTAACTTCCTCCCAAGAGCAGATGGTCTGAAAATAACCAAAGCCATGTCTCAAAATTCTGCATCCAAGGTCTCTGCTTCTGCCAAAATTCTAGTGATGCTTTCTTCTTTAAGGCCAGTAAATATGTATCGAAAATGATATTATCTCACCTTAGCTTCCACCATGGACATATCACAGGCAGACCTGAATACACTCTAGCAGATCTGCATGGCCAGGGACCAAACTGAGCACATTTCCACCGATTCCACTGCACGTCCACCTTGCTCACTGATTTTTATCTCTATCCTAAAAAGCAGTCTGGCAAGAAGCCCAGGTTATATCTGCTTCACAGAGCTCTGTGTCCTTTATAGAATTCTGACATTCAGTAAATTAGAGCAATACCGCTGCTCATCTAACCCAAGTGATATTTCAGAAAGCGCCCACCCTTTCTTACCCTCAGAGGATTTCTAGTTAAAGGAAACATATTCAGCACATTCACACTGTGCCCAAAATCATGACCTCCTCATTTATTTTCAAACCAGGACACGACACTTCAGTGACCTGCTTTGAGGACTAGGAGACAATATTGGAATTAAATGTCTGACCAACTGTTGAGGCATGAGTTCATAAGCAAGCATCAGTAGGGCTGAAAGTAAATGGAGATAGGCAGAAAACCCTCCCCAGTCCCTCTCCAAGTAGCCTAGGAGGCAAGCCAGAGGTCACACTGAAGCCCACACTTCTTGAAAGGATGCAGACATTGAGAAACTTTGCTGCTGTCGTTTATCAAGAAGTTTAAGACACAGAATTAAAATGACTGGCGTCTTTTAAAATTAATCTCAAAGAGGTGAAACAAAGCTGTAGATTGCGAAAACAAGCTCCCCACTGGTCTGGGAGAAGCATTACAGATGGATGTGTAATTACAACCATCCTGCCCTCTGAATTTTGAATCTGGTCAGTCTACCAGGCCTTTTCTTTCAGAAAAGTATCCTACAACTTCCACCTTAAACATTATTTGCAACAAACTATTTCCAGAAGTTTCCTTTGATCTTCAATCTCCTTCAGTACTTTCTCCACAATACTGCCAGAGAAATATTCTAAAATTCAGATCTGATCATGTCCTTGTCCTGCTGAAAATCCTCTCCAGCTTTATAGATTTCATAGAAAAGTAAAGCACATTAAGGAGGCAGACACAATCCCCTCCCCCGTCCTACACCACCTTTCCACTTCCAAGTGTTCTCATCGTAAAGAATCATTTGCAGCACCAAGACTTCTCCATACTCTGTTGTTGTCTTGATTACTTTTCTCTCATTGCTGGGACAAAATACCCAACACCCAAAATGAAGGAAGGGCAGGTTTATTTAGCTCACTGTTTGTGGAGGTTTCAGTCCATAATCAGCTGGCTCCAAGGCAGGGTGACATGGCACTGGGGCAACACTTCATGGCAGCAGCCAGAGCAAAAGAGAGGAGAGCAAACCTCTTTTCCTCCTTTATATTGCATGCAGGTCACCACCACCACCCCCCCCATCATCTCCCAGGGCAGGTGCAGCACTCCCAAAATCTCTGTGCCCTCCTCTTGCACGGGCTGAGGATATTTACAAAGTGAGGATCCTGGCTCCTTACCGAGTCTCTCAGTTAAACTTCTATACTCCTGAAGTTGACACAGTATATCAACTTTAACAGTCGTGCTGTCATAGCTTTGCTAACATTGCCCCTTCTACAGAGAACCCTTCCCTCCGATGATTACTTAGGGAATGTCTCCTCCATAAGCTTATTCATGCTGTAAGTTGGAGCTCGTTCTTCTCCAAAGAGAGTTTACAGCTTATTAAGTCTGGGCTGTGCTCCCTTTATCTCTGCTCCACAGCTGAGGTTCATACTTGCTTTGTAGACCTCACCAAACCACTCTGTGCGTGTCTACTTATGGAAGAGGAAGTTATACACAACTTTTCAGACAACATTATATAAAAGGAAATACTGCATGAAAGTATGTCATTAAAGACTCTGCAAAGCCCTTCCTTCTTCCCTACAGACAATCGACCTTCTTTTACTTTTTTTTACCCGTGGTCTCTTGGAAGAACTCTGGGCAATCTTTCTAGGATCTCATCTAAGATGAGGAACTTGAAGGCCTTACCATCCCCTGGGCTCACACCCTTTGGCCATACCCAGTTGCAGAAGAGGTAGAAAACGTATGCAATACTTACAGGGCCACATACGGAGCTTCGCTCAGGGATCTCAGACTAACAAGGGAAGAAACACAGACAATGAAGGGTATCTAAAAATAAGTAACAATTTAAACTACGAAAAAGGATGATGGATATAGAGAATGAATGCAGAAGTTTACAAATGTAGAATTGCAGGAGTATTTTGAACAGTTTCCAGTTACCTAATACAGAAAGGACTAGAAAGAACTAGAAAGGACTAGAAAATCCACCTGGAAATGGAGGAAAAGAATAGAATTAGAGCTTGATTGTATGAAATAGACTCCTATTTTATAGGGATGGATACCATATCTCTCAAACTGAAAACATGAACTTAGACATAACAACCCCTGAGCTTTTTAACCTCTGTGCTATAAATTAGTAGATATACATCTGCTCTGCTTGCGAAGCTCCTCTTGGCAGACAGCAGAAGAACTCAGCATACTCAAAGTGGTTTCCTGAGATTTAACATGTTCAAAGTAGAGATTGCAACAGAACGCTGTGCTCTGCCAAAACTCCATGAGTTCACTAACTTCCCCAGCGGCTTCTGTACTTGCTCAGGTTCTAAACAGTATGGTCCCCAAAGAAGCAATTTATTACTCAAAGGTAAAAACTGGATCACAAAGAAATATGTCCTCCGATAATTGACCTAAGCTTTGATTCCTAAAGTATCTGGGCACTTAGGATTTTCTCTTGCCAGTAAACACCATATTCATGTCAAAAGCATTTTCCTTGCACACATATGACTCCGAACTGATCCCAGTCAGTCTCGTAGGAGCTTGAAGCAGAACATCACTAGGGATTTTACTTCACTTTCCTTTAAGAACCACATAAAAAAGAGAAAGAGTAGAAAAAGGAAGAAATGGGAGAAATCAACTCTAACACCTACAGGTTGATTGTGATCCTTTGCTGGGAGCCCTGTGTTAATTTGTTCAGGTGGAAAACATAAGCGGCCTTGACAAGATAAGAAAGAAGGCCAGCCAGGTACCACAGAGAATGAAAGTTATTTAAAAGATCAAGAAGTGAGATGGAGGCAGAGAGACAGATGGACATCCATTGTTGAATGAAGAGTAGACGTAGGAAAAGACCCTGGAGGAAAGTTCCCTTAGTCACTAAGAGGGCCTGAGACCCTGTTCTGTTAGCCAACACAGCGTCACAGCAGTAGCGGCTCAAGATCATTTACTATGCTGTTCCCAGCAGTATCGCATCACTAAACCACCACAAACACTGAAAACAGCTTAAACATGAACTCAATTTCACACAAAAATAAAGGAAATTCCTAGCAGACAAAAGTGAAGAAGAAGGTAGAAACTAGATTAGTGATTCTTGGAATGATTTACCAGCCCCAGGAATCTGAAGAGTTTAAGTTCTACATAAAGGCAGGAAGGGAAATGGGATTAAAACTTTCACCTAAAGAGAAAAGATTGTATAATTCATTGAAAAAAATTCTCCAACCAACCTAAAGAAACAATAAGTGAATTATGTCTATGTTTGCATTTAGGCCTGGGGTAAGGAAAGATGAAATGATGTATAATCTTAAGACACTGCACACTAGTTTGGGTTCAAATTTACACTTCTTGCTGGGCTCACAAGCCCCTAGATGGGAATCACATACAAAGAACCCTGCGAGTAATGTGCTTCTGTGGCTGATGCCCGGGCCTAAGCAGACACAGAGCCCCACAAGGGCGGAATTCCAACCTGGGCCAGGCAAGGCTCCAAGCAACGCCCTGCTTAAGACTTCTTACAGTCCAAAATTATAAAATATCTTAGGAAACCACTCAGAACAGACTGCAGAAGATATAAAAAGAGCAGTGATTCTTTTCATTCTGAGGACTCTATGAAATGAATAAAATAATAAAGCCACAAGAGAAATTATAAGCAAGAACAATGATACAACAATATCTAAAAAGACAAGGCACATTGGAAGGAAAAAATAGAATTTCCATACATTACAAATACAGACATTGAAATTAGACGTTCAATAAATTCAAACTGCAAATTAATCATATTCAAAGAATTAGTAAACTAAAAATAGATATGAGGAAATAATCCCAAATGTCATAGAGTAATGAAGAGAAAGAAAATATGGAAAAGAAGCTAAGACGCATGAAGAAATAGTTCAATAAGATGAATCCCAGAAAGAGACGTAATAGATACCTTTTTAATAACATCTGAATATTGTGCAGAATTTTTCACAATTGATCAAAAGCACAATCCTTGGATATAAAATCCTTGGACATAGTAAGTTCAAAGTATGATAAGTAACATGTAACATCTCAATTCATGATAGTGAAGTTATAGAATATATTCATATGGAGAAAACCAAGGACAAGGACAAAGACATTTTAAAGGAAAGGGAAAAAATGGATTACCTACTAAAAACAAAGAAAAAAGAAAGAAAGGAGAGAGAATGAAACTTCTTTTATTAAAAGACATGGAATCATTTTTGAATCATTTCATTTTGAAATAAACATTTGTCTCTCTCAATAAGGAATAAAATTATGTGATTGATAGTTACTTTCACTAAGAACTTTAAATCTCAAGAAAGAAAGTCTGAATTAGATATAAGAAAAAATTGTAAACATGTAAGTAAACTTAAATCCCTACATGAAAGCGACAATAACAGTAATAACTAGTATGAGTAGTCATGGTGACTACTTTCATGTGTTAAATTGGAAGGGTCCCAGTACCCAGACATTTGTGGCTAAACTTCACAGATGTGTCTATTAAGGTATTTGGGGGTAACATCTGAGTTAAGCAAATCACCTTTAGCAGTGTGAGTGGGCTTCACCCAATCACTTTGTGTTAGTCAGCTTCGCAGTACTCTAGCAAAATACCTGCGATCATCAACACAGAAGAAACTGTTCTGGCTGCAGTTTCAGTGGGGTCCGTCCATGGTCACGTGGCTCACTGCCTGTGGGCCCCGTGGAGAGGCAGCAGACATCACAGTAGAGCTGCCAAGAAGCTTGTGGCGGGTAACTGTGGTGTCAACTCAAAAGGAAATGCCTCGCAGATTGGTGTCACACAGTTCTGGGTGATGGGCCCACTGAAGAGGGAAGTCCCACCTGGGTGTGGCACCAAAGAGTAGGTTTATACTCTGGATGGAATAAAAAGGGAGAAGGAAGTTTGCCTCTTTCTTCAGAGGAGCCACAGTCTTCACTGTATCCCTTCAACGCCCCTCTCCATCTCCTCCTGCACAGAGCCTTGCGCTTTCCAGCATGGACACCTGCAGACTCTGCAGCGAGCTCCAGGCCTTGGTCTTTCGTCTGGATCCAGGCTCTGCAGTGGCCAACAGCCCTTCTGCATTCTTCTAGCCGACTCTGCAGGCAGCTGTCTTAAGCCTACTTCGAAAACCCTTTCTATGTCACATATCTATTTTATATTAACTCAGGTCTTCTAGTGAAGTCTGACTGACACAAAGCTGCTCTCCTCATGGAGGCTGGGACCAAAGGAAGAGAGGAAGAGGGGGAGCTGGGGTCGCTGCTCCCTGGGACCCCACCTCTTTCCACCTGGCCCTGCCTCCCAAAGACTCCAGGGCCTCCCAAGAGACCTGGGTCCTGGTGATGGAGCCTTCAGCACACGGGTCTTTGGGGACAGTCAAGATCCCAACTGCAGCACACTGGAAACTTCAAGAAAGCTACTGGTCACCCCAGAAGCAGATGGGATTCTGCAGCAGGCTGCCTGCACGCTCGCTCACACTGCCCCCTTGGGGCTCCACCGACAGTTCTGAGACGTCCAGCCTCCGCACACAGCTCTGAGCCAGTTCCAGAAGAAAATACACACGAGTGGGCGCGCACAGACACACAGACCTTTGGTTGTGTTTCTCTGGAGAAATTTCATTACTACAATATTAGGAGAAAGAAAAAGGAAAAGAGGAAGAAAAGAAAGAAGGAGAATGGAAAGAGGAAGCAGAAGAAGGAAATGAATGAAAAGGAGTAAAGCAGTAGGAGGAGGAGGAGAAAGAATAAGGCATTGAGATACTAGGCAATAATGACTTATAGTAAGGGTCTAAATGTATAAGACTAGGTAACATTTGTGAGAAATGTAAACGTATTCATCAGCTTTAACTCTTCTCACATAAATGTATGTTAGATGTTTTTAAAGATACCGTTAAAAAATGGGACTACAATGTATAACTTCTAAATTGGTAGAAGCAATCAAAAATGTCAATCCATGCAATAGACAAGGGAAAAAACAAAAAAAATAGGAAAAAGAGAAAGCAAAAATCATGTTGAAAATTAAAAATCTGTCAGTAATAAATAGACTGAGCTTGCCACTGAAGACTTTGCTAGGTTGGATTAAAAAAATAAAAGCATCCTTTACTCTCTTTAGAATGTTGTAGACACATTTGTTGCTGCCACTGCTGCTGTGGTTTAATGGTGCTAGGGATTGAATCCAGGGTCTTAGCACAAAGTTACTACCCCAGCCCTTTTTTAAAACTTTTACTTTTTATTCTGAGACAGGTTCTCACTAAATCGCCCAAGCAGAACTCAGACTTGTAATCTCCTGCCTCACCCTCCCAGGGTGCTGGGATGACAGGTGTGCACCACTGTGTCTGGCTTGTAGACACATTGAAGACATCAGAACAAAGAAATGTGGACTCGAAAAGGCTGAAAAAAGATACATTGGGCAAATTCAGATCCAAATGAAACTGGCACAGCTGTATGAATATCAGAACGAGTCGAGTTTCAGGCAAGGTTTAAAAGATAAAGGAAGTTGTCACAGCCTGATGTGAGGGACAGTGCCCCAGGGAGACAGAATCTGTCTAAATGTACACATGCAATGACAGAATCCAAACCACAGCTAGTAGAGTGGTGAGACTCATACAAATACCGTACAGAGGGTTTGGCACTCTCTAACATTGAGATCTTTCTGGGAGAAGGAATTAGTCTTGCTAGAGGACAGCCGAACCCAGACATCTATCTTAGTGAAAAGAGTAAGATGCGAACCACGTAATTTTACATGTCTTGGCTCAAGAGTCTCAGCAAGACAAGCATCAGCTGGGTCTCATGTTTAGTAGAATTCTGAGTTAGAAACTTGGAACACGAGGTCTCCCGTCACCCCCATCTCTCGGGTCTTCCCTGGCAGTAAGTTAGACACCCAGACACCTGCAAGCATCGGCAAAAGTCTCAAGGTGGTCCCGGGACACCCCTAACTCATTTGTGAGATGTGGCTTCCACCCAGCAGGACTCAGCATCAGTATTCCTTACTATAAAATATCAGGGTAACGATTTGGGAAACCCCACACCCATAGCAAAGCTTGTTTCTTGGTTCCTTCCTTCAGTTAAGATGATGCAGAGATAGTCAAGACCGGGTCTGGCCATCCAGTGGCTGGAAGTTCAAACTCTCAATGAAACAAAAAAGATGCATTGATCTTGGGGCTGCCAGACTGTCTGCCTCCATTTCTACATTTAACAGAAGAACCATACTATGTTCAGTGAATAACACTTAGGACTGTATAAAGTATGATCAAACTATATGGTGAATGTTTAAGATTTGGGTTTTTTTAATTCATTACAGTAAAAGACACATCACCATGAATCCCCCTCAACACATCCCCCTAACTTTGAATTTACTTATGCCATTATTCTTGCTGCTGTCTGAAGCAGGTCTAAAAGTCCTCTTGCTGAGTATCGATATATATGTATGCTGAACGCTGTTGCCCAGCACCATCCAGCAGAAAGACAGCCTGCTGAAAGTGACACGCTGTGTCCTTGTTCACCTCATTCACTGGTCCTGTCACTGTGGAATTTCTGGTTCCTCCTCAAAGTCAAATGGCCATAAAAAGTCAGTGTCTTGCATCAGTGCAGGACATCAACACAGTCGTGACAGCTTAACCAAAGACATGCAGGACGGAAGGCTTGCAGAATGGCTTCAAACCACGGCCAGCAAGATGGGATGAATGCGCTCAAAGGAAGAGTTGAAGGGTATTTGAGAGGCATGAAAGGTAATGCGTCTTTTACTGTAACAAATTTTTTTAATTTAGCTGCTTACTGTATTTTTTAATCACATGTTATATTTATCACAAAGAGAGCTGTTTATTCACAGAATGATTGTGATGGTGCTGACGATGGTAATAATCACAGCTGAGGAGTCTCCACCTCCCTGTGATGCCCCAGCCTCACTTACTCAGCTCCTCACGTGTAGGGAACCAAGCCTTCTAACAGCATCCTCCCTTTACACACCGCCAGGGCCAGCGCCACATACCACTGGGCTCCCGCCTTCCACACTCTGTGTCCCGCTGTGTCCCCCTCCTGGGAGGTGCCCTTGCCCTGACTGCCCACAAGGCCGCACTGGGTTGCTGAAACCTAGCTTCCCTGCACGGAGCCTCTGCCTGCTGTGCACCTGTCTCATCTGCCAGGACCCGGCCTGAGGCTCTGCCGCCTCTGTTGCCAGGCGGAGGTCACCAAAGAGCAGGGAACAAGGCCGTACTTCCCCTTTTCTGCAGGAAGAGCTACGCAGAACAGGATGGCTTCAGGAGATGCTCCTGGTCCCATTTCACTTGCCCGCCTCCATCTCTCATTAACAGGGCAGAGGGCCCCCTGAGTCCCGGCCCCCCAGCACCAGCTCTTACCCTGATTCACAGCCTGCCATGAGGGGACATGGTCATCGGAGGAAGATAAAAGAAACTTCCCACAAAGGCTTCCAGAGGGCCAAATCCTTTGCCATCTCTGTTCCCTACTCCGAGGACAGGTGGAATCTCTTCCCCGCTTCAGTGCCGCGGTGTCCCTGACTCAGCCTCTATGTCACTGCAGCTGACACCCTGTGGCAGTCAGTCCACTGTCCCCCATGCCTGAGCGGGCCTTGAAGAGGTTTCCAGACCAGGGTAGCAACAGGGAAGGCCAAGGACCAACTCTTCCTTAAAGAGAAGGCCACAGATACATTTCCTCCATGGAGGGACATTTAAATGAATTAGAAAGGAACATTTGCAAAGGACAGAGAAGTGAAACTCTCCAGCATATCTGTGCTCTTGTATGGGTTTGCAATAAAACTGTGAATTTTCAGCTCCTGGTTCCTGACTTTCTTTTTTGTTGTTTTTATTTTGTTTGTTTATTTGGGGTTTTTTGGCTGGTTTTCAGAATTTCTTATTCAAGATTATTTACATGGTTGACGAGGGAGCAAACAAAACAAGCCAGAGGCACCTTGTAGGCACAAAATCACAATCCTTCTATCATCTCTCATTCCCGTCTTCAATAATACATGAGCAGGAGACAATCTGCTTTTATTTCTTTCCTGCTTGAAGTCACATCATTAAATGCAATATCCATCTATCTTTGGAGAGTATTACCTTTGCTGGTGTCTTTTTTAATTTCTCTTGCTTGCACATGGTGCATGGATTTATTAGCATGATCACGTTTATGAGCCATTATTCTAAGGCCTTGCAACAAACGAGGCTATCTCTTCTGAAACGTCCGGAGGCTCTCGGGTTTTACCACATTTTGCCCAGCCTGCAGGAGATGCTTTCTGTGAGAACACGGAAAAGAGAGATGGAAAAAAGAGATGGACAGACGCAGCAGGCAGATTTCTTGTGCGGTTTTGCCTCTCGGATCACCGAGCAAAGTTACCCATTTGCAGCTCTCATTCTGGAGCTGAACTTCAGCATAGCTCAAAATCCACAGCAGCAAAGCTGGGTGACAAGGAGAAGCAGGAGGAGCCACCACCTTAAGCGTCCCACCCAGGGCATTGCTGACATCAGCAGAGAGGTCCCTGCTGAGCCAGGGCTGATGGGACGAGGAGCAAAGACACAGGAGGTGCCCTGGGCCCCACCAGCAGGGCCTCTCCAGGTAGCCACGGGGCACCAAGGATGGGTGTGCAGTGACTTGGACTGAAGCCATGGCTCCTTCCTACTGGGAAGCCAACAGGTATGCCCGAGGTTTGCCCAGGCATTTTAAATTGGCTTCCCTGTGTTGTGTCTGGCCAGACAGCAGACACGTTCCAGGAAGCTGTGGCCAGCATTTCCTGCAAAAGCAATTAATTCAAGCCAGCAGTGCCAAACATAACTCTCCTCTGAGTGTCAACCAACCCTCTGGGAACTCACCTCCCAACCTCCAGTCACGCAAGCAGCTGAGGGACAGTGTGGAATGTGCCGTCACAGCCACAAAGCAGCACAGAGCACCAAGGACAGAAAACCACTTCTGGGACCACTTGCCCTGTGTGGTTTAGATCCAGAGAACCCCTTAAATCTCATGCATTCAAAGGTGAGACTTTCAGGAGGCAACTGGATCAGGCAAACTCTGTACTTACCAGTGGATTTGGCCACTGACAGCTTATAACTGAACTACCATTGGAAGATGGGACCTGGTTGGCAGCGGTGGGAAACATGGGTGCCTCTAGAGAATACAGCTCTTGCTTGGCTCTGTCCTCCTTCCCTCTGCTTCCTGACACTCTTCTACCCTGCTGTTTCTGACTTAGAACCAGCTGACCATGCACCGAAATCCTTGAAACCATAAGCCAAAAAAAGTCTCCTCATTTAAACTATAAGTGTTCAGTACTTTCTCTTGGCAACAGAAAGGTGACTAACAGATATATTTTTACCTGTGCACAGAGTGGATTGAAAAGACTTATCATGAAAGTAATAACAGAATTTTAATTAAAGAAGAGTAAGCCAGATAATCACTTGAGAAAACCAAGTCCAATTTATCACTATTTTTATTAACTAACATGTACGTAGCACTACATAGTTCAAAGTGTCCTTTTTCATGCACAGCACGTCATGTAACCTTGCAACACTTCTGAAGTATAATAATAATTATGCACACTGCTGCATCAGCCCCAACAAGACCAGCCCCAAGATCAGTTAGGAAATCGCAGAGCTCAGACTAAAACCCCAGGCTCTGAGCTCCTAGCTGATTATTTTTCAACTTGATCCCCACTCATTCACAGAGAAAATTATTGCACTGGTTTGCAAAGTTCCAGATGAATTTTATTGCATTTTACTTTCACAAACTCATATGAGATATGCACTGGGTTATTACGTTCATTTTTGTAAATTGAGAGATTTATACACAGAGAGATCAAGAGATTTTCCCAAAGTCTTTCAACTAATTAATGGTCATAATCCAGGTCCCCTTCCAGTGTTCTTTGGGGAAATGACAACACCCATCAGACTGGGACCCTCTAACAGAGACTGGCAATAAAACTCAGGCCGTAGCTAGAGCAAGGCCTTCCAGAGGGATCCCAGTCCATCTCTGGGATGACCACACCGGGCTGGAAGCAAACGTGGACTTGGTTCCAGAGCTTTTTTTACTTCCAATGGTTGTTGTGCTTCAGATTAAGCTTCTTTCCCTTAAGACTTCAGTTTTGGAGATTTCCCTCCTTACAGAGCCTGCGCAGGGCTTGTATTTACACCCTGTATTCCCCAATCTGCAGATTCAACTCTGCAAAGTGCAGGAAGAGGCGGCCTTGGGGGTCTACTTCCTCAGCCTGAAATATTCGGAGTCACTCCTCCATGATGAAGAAACACCAAGTGCTTCATTTTCATCGGGAGAGGTTCATGCCACAGGCCAAGCAAAATGGTACCCAGTTGCTCCAAATCGCAGGCAACCCCAGCCCTGGATGGACGGAAGGTGCAGGTGCAGGCTGAAAGCGGAGTCGGCTCTCCGGGACTGGCCGAGAAGAAACCAGTCCTGCAGTGTTCCGTTTTGCCCTCAGGCTGAGTTACTCCCCTTTCAGCAGCACGCCTGCCTCACTCCAGGCCAGCTGGCCAGGGCTGCACATCCGCAGCCTGCAGCACAGTGGTCAAAGCACCAGGGGCCTGAGCCCTGGGACAGAAATGCACTTCCTTCTGCTGGCCCTTTATTACCATTTTTCCCTGCTGGATGCTATCCCGGCCTTTAACTCTAGCTAGACAAAGCTGGGTGGTGGAGAGTGATGGAGTAACATGAAAAAGATTCGAGGGAGGGGATAGTTTAGAGTGGGGAGGGAAAACTAGCTTTTCTTTCTGTCCTGGAAGTTACACTCACCTCACATAACACCTTTTAGAATGCAGCCCTGTCTCCCACATTAAAAATTAAAGATAATTATGAAAAAGCCTTATGGACTTCTAATTCAAGATTTACACTTTTTGTTTGGTGAGTTCATTGTGTTTTGAGTTTTGGAGGCAACAGCGTATCATCATGACTTCACTTTCACTGTAAACCCATGAAAGTGTCCAGTCCTGAACGCGGCGTCCTCCGTGCCAGATGCATGCGGATCCCTGGTTGGGAGAAGATAAAGGGAGTGAGATAAACCACGCAAGAAGCAGATGAAGGGCTAGAGGGGCAGGAGAGCGAACGGGGTGGGGTGACCACAAAGACTAACATCAACCGCTTAAAACTCCATTGTGAGTCAGTGAGTCTCCAATATTTACAGCCAGAGACAGCCAGACGCTGAAGTATTCTGGGGAGCAAATTAAGCCACTGAAAGCACTCACCTCTCCCCCATGTCTCTCCTCTTTAAAATCTCTCCTCCTTTCTCTGCAGACAGGACATACAGGAACAGACTCCCGCTCACGCCCTAGAAGACTGAAGATGCCCAGGACACTTCCAATCCAGAGATGAAAGTAACCTTGCGACCCTTCAGCAGCCAGAGCCAGAAAACAAGGTTCACTTTCTTATTCCCAAGTCTTTGTGACGTAAATTCCCAGTATCCCAGTTCCTGGAATCCAGGCCTCGGTCTTCCTAACAGTTTCCAGGAATTTTCATTAATTTCCACAACAGCGAAAGTCCCCACTCTCCCTCGGGACTCCTTGTCATCCCGATGTGTGGCTGTCTTTGTTTACCACACCCAGATGCTGGCTCCTCCATGGCCTCAGCTTCTCCCCAGGGGCCCAACTGCCCGTGGCCCCATTTCCTCCAAGGAGGGAAGATGCCATCCCTTTTTGTTAGTCCTTCTCAGACTCCCAGTTCCAAGAGATCAGCTGGTGACCTCTAGTAAGACCTTCTTGGTGATCAGTGGGTAACAGAAGTATAACAGAGTCACTTAACAATCCCTGCTATCATTAACTAGCCACCAGTCCATAGGCCCAAGTAAAACCCGAGAGGCCTTTAGTGACCCAACTCCTGTCTCTACCTCCACAATCTCCACATGCCAGAGTTAAAGCTCACTGGCCCTAGAGGGGAAATGTACCCTTCATGCCTCTTTCCTAGACTGTCTCGTTTTTCTCATTTTTCTAGAAATCATCTTGTCCTAGGGTATTTGGTTTAGGAGTGGGCGATCTCTTGAAGCTTCAGATCTACTCAAGCGACTGACACTAGAGACTATACCAGAATCTCTTGGAAACCTGTAAATTGGAGAATATACTTCTCAAAATGTGTTTCAGTCACACTGAAATAGGGCCATGTGTGGGCCACTAGCCACAGCAGCATGTCTTGCATCAGCTTCCTCAAACCCTTGAACTTGCCTTCAGTATTAGAAAAGAACATCAAGCCTGTATGTCGCTTTTGCCATAATCAGGTTCCTACTCCGTTTTTTGGACTATGCATGGGCTGAACTTATCTAAGGCACCAGGAGTTCTCTTTGCGTTCACAGCTACTGTATTTATGTCAGCCAGACACAGGGCGGTCAAAGTCACCTAGAGGACACAGCGTGAGACATCAGTCTGGTTGTCCTTACACTCATCTCCGCTTTTCTTTTCTCCCACGGATATTAAGAAGAGTGTGTTCTTCCTCCAGGAAAGTGAAGCAGATGTTCAGAGGAACGTCTGGCCTTGAGTGCAAAGCGAAGAGACTGGCTAAAACTGGGGCAGGGTGGAGACTGGCTAAAAATGGGGCAGGGTGGAGAGGAGACAGATGTTGGCTCAAGAGAGAGCCCGGCAGCCTGGAGGGAAGGGGTCTCCTGAGAGTTACAAATGAGAGGAGACACTCTTTTGCCCCAAGATTGAAGCAGGAGAGCAGAGTGGGAACCATTGTAAATAGGATGAAATAAAATCTCACACTTGTCACGTATGGTGTATGTTACTGAAGATAAATGCAAAGTTTTCTCACCATAAAGCCAAATTTGACAGTGGGAGACCTTTTAATACCTCCCTGCCTGCCTGTGGAGGAATGCCAGCTGGCTCCATGGTTTTCCTTCTCCTTAGGGTTAAACGTGTTCCTTGTTCCCTCACCCTTCCACATGGTATTTAAAACTGATATTTGCTCTTTTGGGGCAGGGACCCCACATTTCCTGAACCCCTGGACAGTGGCTTGCACACAGATGGTGAGTTGTCCGTTCCACGGTTTGGTGACGAGAATGTGTCTTGATGAGGTGTGATCAAAAGTTCGGTGAATGCCGCTGCCGAGTGTCGTCCAGCGGAAAGGCAGGCCCCCCAGAACTTGATGGTGTGTGTGCTGGTGGAGGGCCTGCCAGCCAGCGGGAAGCAGTGAGGAAGCTGCCTCCGCCTCCCACCCCTCCCGCCGCCGCCCGTGCTTAGCCAGACGCCACACAGGCTGAGGTGATAAAACTGACTGACGCAGGGAAGCAACCTGACGTTTATGCTGTTTGATTGACTTTGCAGGCCTGGGGCCAGCGGTCTGGGTCACTATAGGATAATAATATGTAATACAGTAACGACTGTGGATTTCCCACTGTCCTATTACTGTTTTGTTTTGTTTCATTTTATTGTTCTGTTTTACTCCCTTTAAAATAAAATAAAAATTAAAACCTTGATGGCGTCTCTTCCTCCATCTTATTTACATCTGGAACTTTGTGACTTCTGGTCCTTTCCCAAAGTCATCATGACCAGGAAAGGGAAATGGGTTGAGTTCATTTAGGACATCAAGGCAGCCAGGACAGTGCAACCAAAGACACTGGAGATGGAGGAGAGCCAGAACTGCTTCAGAAAGTGACAGAAACAATGGGACAGGTGTGTTTGGAGTAAGGTGGAATATTTTGGGAGGAATTACTGGCAATGTGTCTTTTATTATAACACAGGTGGGTTTTTTGTAATTTAAACAGTCGCCATGTTTTCTAATCACACCTCATGTATTCATCTTCCCTTTTAGAATGCCTGTTTCCTAGATTTCATTCTCTAGCACCAGACACAAAGACTATTTCCTAACCAGCCCTGCAGTTGTGGGAAATCCAATGCCTGGAAACACAAACCTCACATATTTATATGATTCTCCCTCTCTAACTGAACTTTGGCTAATAAGAATGGATATTTTTTTAAACATTACATTTTAACTTACTTGAGAAAATAGGACTATATGTAAAAAATAAGAATATATGTTTAAAAAAAGAAGAAAATTACATGATATGGTAATGCATTTGCACAATCTTTACAATCTACCAATATTGTCTTGTTCAGTCAATCACTACAAATTGCAGGAGGCAGATCAGGATAGCTCATTTTATAACTGAAAATGATACAGAGGGGGTTCAGTGAACCCCCTGATTAGAAAGTGGAAGGGTTGGAACTGGCCTTCTGACAGCTTTCCCAGGTTTTCCCACTGATGGAGGGAGCCTGTGCCAATCAGGGAACAGTGGGGCGGACTGTGAGCTTCACACCTTCGGTGAGAAGAGATGCATTCTACCCAGGACATGAGAGCCTGGGTTTTCAGTTATTTGATTATAGTTGCTCTCCTGCAACATCCAATCTGCACACCATGAATTATGCAGTTTACACTCAGCTCCTTTGCTCAGACCCTGGCCCCACAGCAGGAAGCAGAGTAAACCCTTGCACAGCACTAACTGTCAGATTCCAGCCTCAGAAAATGAAAGGGGCCCCGCAAATAACGACAAGTGTCTCTCAATCTTGGGCTCCCCACTGGTACTTTTAATGCTCAGTGATACAGGCTGTGCAGGAAGAGACATCTGAGCAGTTTTCATGATTTTATCTCATGCATCTGATAGACTGAAATGAGGTTTGGTAGTTGTTTTACAATTGTAAAAAAAAAAAAATCAGCTTCATTTGAAACAAATCATCAAAATCCCACAATAGATTACACAGAAGTAAGCGAGACTTTGCTTTTGTATTTCTACTGACCACAGGAATGAGAAATAAGACACTCTATTCAAGCCCTTGAGCTACATCCATATAAAGTCATGAATGTACCGGCACTGTGCGAACTCCAGAGAAAACCAAACTTGCATCATTTGTCAACAATGGTGAAATCAGCCCAAATAAGACTTCAAGTCACACAGTCTCCTCTTATGGGAGAAAGCCGCAGTTGAAATCAGGGGGGAAATAACATTCGCACCCACTGAATTTCTGCTCCTCACACAGATCCTGGAAACATATAAATCAAAACCCTGTTTTCCAGGGCCACCAGAAAGCATATGATGCAGCCATCCATACAAAATGTTCCCCAGATTCCTGGAACTAGGGGTCACTGGGCCAGAGCTGTAGGAGGCCCCGAATCTACCTGGTCTACTCTCTAGGTCACCTCTGGTCATGTTCGCATGTCAGCCTCCATTCTCCAAACCGCCTTCACCAAGCCGAGGAAACCTGCTTCCTGACAGATGCTGTGCCCTGGGGACACAATGGCACAAGCATACATGCAGCTTCCGTCATGGGGTTGACACACCTGGGTAGGGAGTAGATGCAAACCACCAATGGCATCAACAAACGTCTACTGCTAAGTGATGCAGGGCTGGGGTTTTCATGTTGCCAGGAAGCCTAACCTTGGAAGGCTCAGGTACAAGAAGGCAGGTTAAACCAAAGTAACAGGAGGGCAAAGAGGGTAACTTTCAGCAGCAGCAGTGCCACAAGCTAACACTGCCGCATTAAACAGTGGCATGTTTATCTCCGTCCCTGCAACAGCCAAGCTCCCAGGAAGCTAAGCAATAGTGCCAGCAGCACGTCTCTCCCACTTCCTGCTTCAGTCCTCCTTCCCTGGCCAGCGCTGAGTGCCCAGCATTTCCTCTGAGCCTGGCACCCTCCCACCCCGCATCCCACCCTCCTGGCCTCGTTCCCTCGATGCCCACCCAGTTCTCCTCCTACTGGGTGTTGTCGGGTGGATGCTGTGGTCACTGGCTCCAGCGATGAATCCTGGGATCAAATGGCTCTGGAGATGCCCATGCCCCTGAAAGAGGGCACTAAGTCTCACGCGCTCCCTGAGGGAGGCCTCGGTCTCCAGCCTCGCTACCTCCTGTGTTGCAGAAGTGGGACCCCCCAGGAGGTCAACTCTACGTTAATAAACTGGATGCTGCAAGACACGAAGGTCAGAAGGTGAGACAGTGCCTAGGAGTGTCCTCTGTCCTTCCCCAACATGGACTGCTCTGGGGTACTGGCCAGGTGTGGTGACACAAAGCTGTCATCCCAGCACTCTGCAGGCTGAGGCAGGAGGATCACCATGAGTTCAAGGCAAGCTGGGCTACACAGGGAGACCTTGTCTCAATAAAATAAAATAAAATAAAATAAAATAAAATAAAATAAAATAAAATAATAAAATAAAATAAAATAAAGTTTTTAAAATTATGTGTATGCATAGGTTTATTCCGATCTGCTTAACCTTTAGAAAAATCAATGTGCTTCCAAAGCACGTAACCTTCAAAAGAATCACGTGTCAGTATGATTGCAAACAAAAATCTTATTTGCTCCCTCAAAGTTTTTCTGAGGGAGGCACTATTATTATCCCTAATTTTGAGGAGAAATTGAGGCATAAAAATGTACAGTAAATTTTCCTATGTATAAAAGTGATATAGGGGAAAGAAACACCCAACCTGCTAGATGTCTGGTAAGAGTTCGTGTTCTCTAGAATCGAAGAATGAATTTTAGGAACAACGGAGGTTAAGAGCCAAATATATTGAGAAAAAGAAAGCTTCCATCTGAGAGACAGAGGGGGTCCTGAGCGGGCTGCCAAAGGCTGTCTTTTCTTGGGACTTTTATAGAGAAAAACCACAAGATGAGGGAGGCCTAAGGTGGGGAAAACATGGGAACTTGCAAGGTAGGCACGAGGTGGGACAGAACTATGGTCAACCAACAAGATTATAATTGCTCAGGAAAAATTGATTAAGTCAGGGACAAATAGGGGAAGTGAGTCACATAGCAAGGTGGCATGCCTACGGAGCAGGGACTCTTCCTGTAAGGGGTTGGGTTAGTGACTCCTTCTGACGGTCTCAGGATGGTACAGACCTGTTTAGAGTATCAGTCCTTAGGCTGTGGGTGTATTTGCTCGATCTTTTGTCTTGAGATCTGGCCCATAGCAGACGTGTCCCAAAGTTGCAAGGTATCTGGGCTTCTACCCTGGCTCTTTGGAGGGCCCAGCCCTGTCTGACTGCCACTAATATTTCTAACTCAGCTGCCTGTAACAAAAGTATTTTAAGACTAAACAACTGAAGAAAGACTTTTGTTTCTTGCTTTAAAAGCTCAAAAATATGCCTGATACATTTTACCTACCTATTTTTTCTTAAATTAGGCAGAATTAGAGTGCCACATACTAATTCAAACTTAGGTATTTTTCTTGAAACTATCAAGAAGCTACAATTATTTGATTGATATTTTTAAAGTACTAAATTGGATTTTTTAAAAAAAGAGTAATCGATCTCCATGTCCTGAACCTCTCTACGAATATGTGGGCTACTGTTTAGCTGACCACCTGCCCTAAATAACAGAACTTAACATTCGTGGTGAAGGAGTCATCCTGCTTCAGGACAGGCCACGCTGAGCTTTGCCACTGCTGTCACAGCAAAGTATCACAGCCTAAGTGGTTTAGACAGACACTTACTTTGCTGCAGCCCTAGAGACTGCAAGTCCAGGTTCCAGGCACTGTCAGAGTTGGTTTCCTATGAAGGTCTCTCTCTCTTGGGCCTTGCACGGTCTCCTTCTGGACATAAAATACCTGCATCCAGGTGCCCCCTTATAAAGACCAGAACCCAGGCAATGACCTCATTTTGACTCAGTTACTTCTGTTAAAATGCTTTCTCCAAGTGCAGTTTTATTCTGAGACACTGGGAATTAGGATTTCAACATACAAATTTGGGGGAACACAATTCACCTTGTCATCCGAGGCAATGGCTCTTGAAAGCCACTTCGCTGAGTAGAGACATGCCAAGAAGCTAGAAGACTAAACCGGGTTGGAATGTGCCACTTGGTATGACCTGGGCCTGAGAAGACTGAGCCCCAGGGAAGAGAGCTCCCCACACGCTCCACCAGCTTTGCTGCTCCTCAGAGGAGCGTCCGGTCAGGAGGGACAGCCCTGGCTGAAAGGCGCACCCCCGCTTCCTAACTGTGGCGTTAGCTCTTATTTGACCCTCACGAGTGAGCCAAGAGTTCAAGCAGGAACATAAATACACAAGATTTGACGCTGGAAATTAATGAGCCTGATTCCGCCTCCCCACCTTTTAAAGGGTGTCACTTGATCACGCGGGCAGGAACCAACCCCACGGACACCTCTTGAACTGCTGATGCTTCACTGTTCAGAAAGAAATACAGGACACTTGGTCAAGCAAAAGTAATACAGCAATTAATTATGAGAATCAGGAATCTGTGGGATGTTTTATTTGCTTTTAAAATTAGCTACTCAAAGTAATCATTTAACTTTCAGTGCTAGTACCAGGAATCAAACCCAGGACCTTGCATGCACCAGACAAGCGTTCCACCACTGAGGTACACTCCCAGCCCTCCTTTCTCTAAAAATATTTGCCGGCTTCCTTTGCATAAATGTTTTATTTTTGTAATTAAGATAACTTTAAAAATAATTTCCATATACTCCTAAAACTTCCTTTTATGGAAAAAGAAAACAGGTTTTAGCTTTTGTTTTATTTTATTGGTCCGGTAATTTTTACTTTACTTAATTAAGTCAGTATGATCCTAAAGAGCAAAAAATGAAGTTTTGCAGAGTGAATCACATTTTCTCATTATAACTTCAGAGAGTGTCTAAATAGGGGATAATGTGGGGGCCACAAGCAATGTAACTGTTTTTGCAGAAATGTAATTCCTCTTGCCAATTGCAAAGATATGCATTAGAAAGAGGGAGTCCCCACCGTCAAACACTGCAAACACTGCACTCAGGCACCAAAACTCAAAGGTCACCTCACCAAGGACACAGAGTCAATATGAATGAACACATGCTTTGAACAGTCAGTTCACAACAGAAAATAGAATCCATTAAGCCATTTTCCATTTGAAAACATAAGGTCCCATCATCAAACACCAAATAAATAGAAAGCCCACAATGATATACTGTTTCACGCCCACTGGAATAGCTAAAATTAAAAATATCGACACCGCCTAGTTGTGAAAGATACACAACAAGTAAAATTATCAGGGATCAGTGGTGTGAAGTGCACACAATCATGCTCAAAAACTGGCAATTTCTCCTTAAACTCCTGCACAGAGCAAGGCCTCAAGGATGCGCAGAACCCCACCCCAACAGCAGCCTGCGAGAAGAGGACTGACTGTCACGGTTGATACATTGCGTCAACTTGAGAAGTTTAGAAGTTTAGCTCAGAGACTCAGCAGGGAGCCGGGATCCTTACTTCAGAAATATCCTCAGACTGTGCAAGAGGAGGGCACAGAGATTTTGTGCTACCCCTGCCCTGAAGTAGAGGTGGCCTGTGTACAGTACAATGGAGGAGCAGAGGCTTGGGTTTGCCCCCTTTTTGCCCTGGATGCTGCCTTGAAGTGTTGCCCCAGTGCCAGGCCACCCTGCCTTGGAGCCAGCTGATGATGGACTAAAACCTCCACAAACTGTGAGCTAAATAAATCTTTCCCCCCTAATTTTGGGCATCAGGCATTTTGTTCCAGCAACAAGAGAAAAGTAACCAAGACACTGTGGATCACACTGCACAGGCCCGGTCCTTAGTTTGTTAAGTGAACACTCTGGGGAATCTCTACTTTTCTTTCATCCCTATGAGAAAACACGAATGCTCGTAATCCAAGGAGCAAAGAGCAAGTCTTTTCATCACTGTGTTAGTCCATCTCAGCATACTGCTGGGCTTTTTACTTGCAACACTTGAGGTAAGATGTGTATCTGAATTCAGAATGTTTTCTAATTTTGGAAACTTCTGATAGTGCATATACCACTCACATGTTGCTTACCAGGGAGATAGGGCAGCTCTCCACATCAAACACCTTGGATTTTCACAAAAAACCTTACAAGTTTCCACGATAAATGGAGGAAATAAGGACAAAGATATTCTCATCACACAGGTCAGTTGTGTCATCAAATAATTTTGATGAACTCACCATTGTCTGAGGTCAGGGCTGCTGAGGATGCAGAATGGAGGGAGAACCTATTCTGGCCAACACTCATGTGATATCATTGTCACTATTCTCTCCAGGTCGCAAGTAAGGGAGCAGACAGGACAAGTAACAGTGTGGGACAAAGGTCCCACACTGCTCCCCAAAATCTGTTCCCACAACCACACTTCTCCACTGTCTCAGCCTCCCTTCACCCTGTATCTGCAATTGTGGGCTTTGAGGGGGTCGTTCTCATTGGCTTGAGACAACCAAACCAAGCCCCGAACCAGAAACCCAGCCCCAAACAGCACGAGTGGAACCAAAGAGGGCTTTTCAAACACACGGCTAATAGAAAAGCATGTTCAGAAAAAAGATCTAGCCAATAATGTGAGCTGCCAAAATGCAGAGTAACACTTCAGCAAACACCAGGTCCTCAAGAAATGCATTCAAATTGATGGAGAACTCGGCCACCTTATCAAAGGAAAACAGCATAAAAAACCCGGAGGGTGGAAAGAGGAGAAGCGCCTCCACAGAAGAGAGGAAAGCAGCAAATCCATCAGGTCCCGGCCCCCAGGCTAACAACTCCTAAACAGCAAAGGTGAAAGAGTATTTGTTCACCAAGGGTCACTCTCCCCGCTCCGGGGAGGGTGCGGGGTGCATGTTGGGAAGCTCACTTCAGTGTCTGGGTCACCTCCCCTGGGGCCTGTGGGCCTGCAGAACAGGCTGGTGTGGGGAGCAATTAGTCTGGCCCCAGCACCTTTCAGGAGATCCTCTCACCTGGAAGGGAATAAGCTTTGCTCCCCCGGAAAATACTAAACACCAAGGAGCCGCCTTGGGGACCTGGGCGTCCCACAGTTGGTCCATTTTCACCCACAGTCTAGCAGGTACTTAACCCCGCCCTACATGTCGAGGGCAGCCCTTCAGCAGCCCTTGCTGAAAGAGGTCCAGTGTCCTCCCTACACGTGGTTTAAACTGGTTTAACTGGGAAAGTAATGAACGTAATGACACCAGGGTGGAAAATACATCTGAATGCAAAGGTTGGCAAAATGTTCAGAGTGCCCCCCCCCCTCTCAGTTATATACAAGTCAGGCTACAATCTTCATTCCAGCCCCTCTGAACTCTCAGAAAATAACTGAACCAACTCAGGTCAGGCATTTCCAAATGGTAATGTTTCTGCAAAATAATTTCTCTGCTCCTCCGCCTGCTGCCACATGGAGTCAAGGGCAATTCCTCCAGAAGGGGCAGAGCAAGCAGAAACCCAGCTATTGTTTGCAGAACAAATTGAAATCCTGCCTGAGTCTCCCCACCCTGGAGGATTTGTTCGTGAATCCAGCCGGGAATGACTCACGGACCACCGCTGACTTGCGCTTGTGTGTTTTGGAGGAACGCTCTCCTGATCATAGCCCACATCAGTCCTGCGGGAGAGCCGTTGTCTGCACACACACACCTTTCTCAGTGAGTCGCTTACATTCATGAAATGTTCGTTTGCTTCTGTTTAAGTGAACAGGCTTTTAGGACTGCCTGCCCTTCACTAGAATGCCGTCCCAACATTCTTCTTGTCTACTGGACCCCAGTTGCCTCAAGTATTCTCTGAGAGTTCAGAGGGGCTGGAATGAGGATTTTATCTTGAGTTGAATATAAAAGAGAGAGACAGAGAGACAGGTTTTGAGATGGAGAACGCATAAGCAGTGAGGAATTAAAAGCACCCTGGATAAGGAATTATTAAACTTGCCTTGAGTCAGCTCAGGGTGTTGTGCGGTGGTAGAGCACTCCCACTGCAGGGGCCCCAGCACCATGAGGACAAAACAGGGAGCTGAGCTGAGCAGAGGAGGAGGACGGGTCCAGGGCCCCACTCCAGACTCAGTGGCTCAGCTGACCCAAGGGCAGGTTTCCTGTTCTTACTCTGAGGTGACTCAGCCTTCCTTCACTATTTTATATGCAAAGCAAAGCACATGGAATTCAGGCTTCATTGTGCTCACAATCTTATTCAGTATAAATAAGCATTCTAAACCCAGGGCGTGTGTTTTTAAATTATCATAAACTATAACCAAAGTCTCATGGCATCTCATCTCTGTGTAACTCAGATATGAGATAAAGTCAGCCAAACCTTAAGGTTTGTCAGGGTTTATATCAAAAGCCTCATGTGATCATAGGTGGGACTTTTGGGGGGTGATTGGGTCACGGAGGCTTGTAGCTGGCCTGCTCTCAGGAGGTGGGCTCTGTGGGGAGAGGCATCACTGTGGGTGCAACCCGGAAGGATGCACCTCCCACTTCACTCCTGCCCTGATCTCTCTGCTTCCAGCACTCCAGGGCATGAGCAGATCTCCTCTGCCACCCCACTCAGCCATGCTGTCCTGCCGTGGAACCAGCAGACCGTGGACTGAAACCTCCAATTGTGAGCCAAACCAAACCTCGCTTCCTTTGTGTCGTGGATATTGGGTACTGTGTCTCAGTGAAGAGAAAAGTGGGTAAGATAAGAGATAAGTAAAAGTGACCCAAGACTCCATCCTATATCTAATTTTTAAAAAAAACTGACTCCTTTCACCCCTCCTTGTATCCTTTTTACAGTTTTCTTCCTTTGGGTTCCTCCACTTCCTCCAACAAATAGTGCCTGCTGGATGGTGGGATTGAAAGCCCCGTGTGAACAAAATAGACATTACCACCACCACCACCACAAGTCTATAAGATGGCAAGGAAGAGAGACTGAAACAGGGATGCTCACACTCCCCGGAGCCCACCACAGCTACAAGAACTGAGAAGCTCAAAATCCATCCTAGAGAGACAGACAGACAGACAGTTAATGCAGAGAAGCCTGGCTTACGGTGAGAAGCCACAAGCCAGTAGAGGAAGAGGCAAGGACATTTTCCTGGACAATCAATGGAATGACTCAGAAGAACCTGGCAGACTCCTTGTCACCCTGCCTAGTGGTCTCTACAAATCCTGAGGGGAAACAAGAATACAGGGATGAAAAAGACAGGACAGAAGGAAAATAAAGGCAAAGGGTAAGAGTGAAGTGGAAGAGGAAAGAAAACCTTTTTAAAATAAGACAAGCATGACAACAGTCAGTGAAGCAGACCACAAGCCATTGCACCCCACCACTGCAACCGCATCAGTAATTCACCAGTGTTCACTAGTGCTTCTAAAAGGCCTGTCTCCCTCCCTCCACCTTGAGGCTATTAAATAAATATTGCAGGCCACCACTGTCTTAGATGAGGCTCTTGTACTCAGCCTCAGTGGACCAGACTAAAAGTCATGCCAGGTTCCAAGTCACCAAGTAAGAGTAAGTGGTTATGACTTTCCAGGAAATCAGGAGATGGAGATTCCAACCAAGGTTCCTAAAGGAGCCAGCAAAGTTCCCTCTGCTCAAATCCTTTCATCCTTCAATCCTGATGAAAATGACCTAGAGTATCAGTTTCCTATTGTCATTCAGTGTCCTCACTCACAGAGAAAGCTGGGTGACCAGTCCACCATTTGTCCTTTGCTCTGCTTTTATGGGATGAATGATTCTCGTCACAAAGTCAAGACCATTAAGATCTGGAAGCTAACTTGTCATTATCTCTTCCTTGGCCAGGACCTGGTCCATACTATTCACTCTGCCTGGAACAGTCCCACTCCTCTCTCACCTCCACCGATGGTTGCTTCCCTTCTGCAGTGTCCATCAAAGCCCCAGGGGACCCTTAGCCCATCCGGTAGTCACACGGTTGTCATAGCTGGAGGGGGGTGCTTCTGGTATCCAGCTGCCAGAGAGCAGATGTGTTGCTTAGTATCTATGATACACAGGATGCTCCCGGGTCGTGAAGAATTACCGGGTTCCTATGTCAGAAGCGTGGTGGCTGAGAAACCCTCCCCTGCCCTCCAATTTCGTCACCTGGCACTGGGCTTACGGGGCCAACACTCAGAGAGGCTCTCCCTCACCCCGCTCAGCCTGGGCTTTTCTTGAGTGCATGTGTCACCGACAGAATGAAAACCCTTAGTTTGTTGTGGTATGGGAATTCGCTGCCACACCTGAGTTCAGAAATCCCTGCTGGAGAGCAAGCTTCCAAACAACGCAAAGCACAGGCTGGACCAGTTCCGTCTCATTTTTCATTCAAAATAGCTCTTCCAAGACGACTTCACTAGCTTGTATTCCACATGCCTTTGGCTGTTTTAAAAATCAAATCCCTCCTCAAAGAACAAAGAGCTGCCATGTGAGGGGCCTTGGAGAGAGCAGGAAGCGGGCCTCTGCCCACAACAGGCTAAGCACCTGGGAGCACAGCTTCCTGAGGTGGACTTGCAAAGGGGTATGCTCATCTGGACACACAGGTACTAGCCTCCAGGACTGACCCTTGTGATACTGTTCTCTGCATTTATGCCTAGGAGGCACACAAAGCAAGGATGCCAGGCAATTTTGTAAATAAGAATAAGAAGTAAAAGGGTAGGACATGCTGAGGACATATTTGAGGCTTCCATTGCGTACTAACACGTAACTCAAAATCATGTTCAAACCCTGACTATCCCTTACAAAGTGTGTAACCTTCTACAGTTTTCTTAAATTACCAAAGCACCGGTGTACTGTTCTAAAATTGAAATGAGACATGCTCACCTCTTGCAATCACTATGAAGGTTGGCAGATCCACACATTTAAAGAAGAGCCAATGTCCAACTCCATGCTCAGAAGCTGTTTACAAAAAGATCTACTGGTCATAAAAATTAGGTCATCACTGTAATACCAAGGATGATGTAACCTAAGCAGGCAAGCTAGGAATATTCCTCCATTCACCCAAAGAATATCTACTGTCCACTGGCTTTATCAGCGAACAAGTAGGAATCTTAGCACAATGAAATTTCTCAAAGATATTTGCTTTCATCAATGCCTATTGCAGGTAATAGGATAACAGTAGGTCCAAGAAATAAAATGTGTTTCAGACTCATCACAGTTTTCTTGCCTTGACAAAAGAGTGGCACTAATAATTAATGGTTATATCATTTTTGTAGTCTTTGGTTGCAAGAATCTGAGTCGTGTATTAATTCATTATAAGATGGCACAGGACCCCAGAGGTCTGAAAAAGCAGCCTCAGAAAGGTCGGGGACCAGAGATGTCCTCAGTCTTCCTGCTGCTGCGTCACTGCTGCCCTATGAAAGAGCCGTGCCAGCCGTTCTGTTGGTCCAGCCTCCTTCGTGTATCTTCACTCTCGGGCATCAAAGTCCCAAAACTGAGGGTCCAACTTAGGGACCATACCTACTCCTGCCAAGGAAGGCAAGTCCAGACTGCCCACAGTATCCCAAAAGGGAATCAGTGTATTGTAATCAAAGAAAAAGAATCAAGAGTGGTGGCTAAAATAAATAAATATCAAGAAGAATAATAACAATAACAACATCAGTGGGAAGCAGCTTGGAATGAGAGCTTGCTAGGCGTGATGCACTATATTACCCAGCTTACCTTGCGGTGAAAGATGCCGCTCCTCTCATTTTCCAGATTAATCAGTGAGCTCAGGGCTGTGTTACGTGGCAGACCTGGTGTTGCATAGCTACAAAACGGAAGCAGGCACTAAAGTATGTTTAACCACTGTGCTATTGTTTCTCAGATTAGCTATAAGCAATACATAACCCAGTCCTCAATACTCCAAATTCAGTATTAAAAAGAAACCCCAAAACGTCTGCACTGTGGTAAGTATGTTGGTGTTGGCCACAGTAAATAACCATCCTGCTACAGCACAGCAGGCAGCAGCAGCCGAAGAACTAATCAATGAAACACAGAAAGCCGGAATAATGTTCCTCAGAGGCTGAATAATGGTTACCCACTGACTGCAAAGGCTGTCCTCATCTCGCTGTAGCTTAGAAACTATTCACCTTAGCAGTGAAAAATGACTTACTGCACAATGGAATCCCACTCCCACTGCTAGCAGATTTTTCAGTCAAATGTCTGTGGTTTAGTCAAATCAGTGAAAAACTGGGACTAGGCAATCATCATCTATCATCATGTGAGTTTTATCTTTCAAATAAACTCTATGCTGCTGAATTGATAAGAGAGAAGATGAAATTTCCTCTATCTCCCCAACATTCGGGATGAACCAATAAATATTTCTAAGTATGTTGCCTATTTCAAATTTTTAAATAAGCTCATATATAACTTCAGGAGTATTAATAAGTAAGCCAACACGTAGCACTGGGGAACGGGCCACTTCCCCCAGCCATCAGGAGTGTTTGCAGTTGCCCGCTAAGACAGGCAAGCCTGACCTAGAGCTGAGAGTCCCAAGGGCTCGCACCCTGGCTAGGTGAAAATCTTAGGGCACTGCTGGGTCATGTGACTTCTCCTCGCCCGAGTTTCCTCATCTGAAAACAATGGCCTCCAGCAGTGGCCCTGCAGATGACTTAGAGGATACTACAGTCACTTAGAACACTCTTATCCTGAGATGTTGGAACAGGGCCTTAGGAGCACAGCCCAAGACGCAGACTCTGGGAACAGTGATTACCAGAGGAAGAGAAGCTTCGTGGGCAGAGGCAGGCAGCGCAGTGGGCGAGGATGTGGTCCCGGCTGGAGAGCAGCTCCTGGTCCCGTGGACAGCTCCAAGCCGGGAGCAACTACAGGTTGGCCTTGTGCTGAGGAAAGGGGACCAAGATTTTGATCAGGGAACCAGTGGCATCAGTGACAATGCCTTTGTGGCCTAGCATAAGAGTTTAATAAATGTGAATTCTTTATTTTATCTTCAGTTTAGCAAACACCTACAGAGCTCAGGAAGGACCTTGCATGGCAACTAAGATGTAAGAATGAATATTGTGTAGTTCCTGCTCCAAAAGTTTCTGGTCCAGCTGGAAAGATGGGTGTAGGCTGGATTCATGCAACAGTGGGGAAGAGGAAATGTTCCCCTTGGTCCCGCTCCTCTCATATCCTCCTGCTGGGAACACCCCCCTGTCATTCATCCAGGGGCCCCGGGTCTTTTCCTCACTAACCACTGCTCTCTGACATCACTTGAGTCCAGATCTGCGCATCAGGGTTCCTGTTGTATCTTCTCAGTGCAGATGTGTGGCCGATGTATGATAATGTCAGTGGCCAATCGATAAACACAGCTGATGTTTTTCCAGCTGCATTAGCAACTCATGCGATCAATAAAGGGGATTCAAAAGACCTACATTTTTGGAAACAGAAATAGAACAGAACAAAAGACAGAGGAAAATAGCAGAGCATGTCACAGTAGTGTGTGAGGCAAAGGGAAGGGCTAACTACAGTTTCTGGCCATGCATCTATCTGAGTATAATTGTTTGGTATTTTTTTTTCTGGTTTCAGGGTGAAATTTTTCTTAAAATGAATTGCCATTGAAAAAAATTGAGAAATGCTGAACCAAATGAAACCTGGCTGTGCTAGCTTGTGAGGGTAATATTCCACTCGGAGAGCACAGCTGAAATGGGGCACAGCACAACTAGGCAATGAAACTGGGGATTCTGAAATGGCAATTTCAAGTCCGTGTGCAGAACAAAAGGGTTAGTATTTTGGTAATTTGGTCCTTTCAACTTCCCTTGTAGTAATAAATCTGTTTTGTCAATAAACCTTTCGAATCTCTTACCAAGTTCAGTGCAGTGTGCTGAGAATCTAATGACTATGAAAGCCAGCTGCCTGTTTATGAGTTCATAGTTCCACATGATCTCAGCACAAGGAGGTCACTTTCATGCAATCTGATAAATGCTCTCCCAGCGGGAGCAGGTGCCGGGGTAGAAGGTGAAAAACTTCGGCACAGCACCGCCTTGCTTGATCTGAGAGACACCTGGGACCTGCCCTCAGGGACTTTGAATCTCATTTGGGAGAAAAGATGTATGCAAAAGATAAAATAAGATCTCTCTCTCTCTCTCTCTCTCTCTCACACACACACACACACACACACACACACTTCTTTTTCTGAAGAGAAGAAAAGAATCTAAGTTTTTGTTTTTGTTTTTTTATTTTTTTAAAACTCTAGGAAGATACATGTGCTTCAATATAGCATGATTTCTCTTACAGAAGAAACCCGAAGTATAAATAAAAAGCAAAATAAAATATAGGCAATGGGAAGCAAGGAGATCTTCTGCAAGTGGGAAGGGGACTGAGAGACAGGGTGGGGGTGGGTTATAAAAAGAATCAAGATGTCATGCACATGTGCCTGTTCCCCGTGATGAATGTAATCAAGTACTGGAAACACATACTAATAAATTTTTTAAACAATTAAATAAAATCTCATTGGGAAGATAAAAAGGTTTGCAAAAAGATAAAAATAAAATTGCACACTTTTTTTTAAGATGCAAAGGTGCCTAAATTAAATTTACTTTAACTCCAGGAAGATAAATGAGAAGGACAAAGCCAGGCTTATTTGATTCAGGAAGACAAGCACAGGCCAGATTCAAAACCAGGGCCAGAGAGAAGCAAATAAGGCAACGGGTTTTGCTGGTACCCGGTGGGTAGTTTAATGGCCACTGAATGAACGCGTTCAAATCCAGCATTCCAGCACTGAGGAGCAGTTATTCCTCTAACAGTTCCTGACAACCCCAAGAGTGTGAGTCCCCAAGATGCACCTCATGCTCGTTTTCCATCCGCTTCCTCTATGATTGAAATAAACACAAATCCGGGCAGGGAAGCTGCCCAGAACCTGAGCACCAGTCACCTGCAGATAGCACTGCACGCTGATATGGACACCGTAACCCTAAGGAGCAGAGCTAAGAAGATAATTGGTGCTGTTTGGAAGACATCTGAGATATGATGCACGAAAATCTCAGAACTGGATGATTGTTACTCACCACTGTGTTTGTCTCTAACCTGCCTTATTGAGGTATTATTTACATCAAAGTTCATGTATACAATTGGAAGAGCTTTGATAGATGTACATAACCCAGTAACTGTCACATAGCCAACATGGAAGACAGCTTGGTCACATCAGCAACCTCCACGAGCCCCTTTTCCTTAACACTCGGGCTTGAAGCAAGATCCAAGGTAAATCCAGCCACCAATGTCAGAATCAAATAAGGAAAAGACATACAACCATCGCCATCTCTGGAATGAACCCCCTCATTAAATGTATCAAGACAAATGATGAACATCAAGAAATGATATTTAATAACAGAAACATGGACTACACAAACTGCCTCCACAGAAACAGCTCTGATGAGAAAGTCGTGAGAGCTTTACTTCAACTTCCATCAGCTTGATCAAAGCACCTATACAAATGTTACCCTCAGAGATGAGGGATATTGGGGGCCAGGGGACAAATGCTTTGCTCCCCAAGGTAACATCTTGAATGAGTACTAATGAGAGTGACCAAAGAAGTACATGATTCACACGCCCCAGACATGCAAAGGGTTGCCAAAATCCTGCAGCTAATTTCCTCCGCATTGTACAGAAGAAGACATCAGCGTGAACCCAAGGTCCACACAGAGGACAAACACGAAATAGCTGAGTGGTCATAAGGTGGTCATATAAGTTCCAGACAGCCGGTTTAAAATAAAAAAGAAAGAAAGAAGCCAGATGGGAGTATTAAAGGCAGAAACCAAATCAAACCCAAGATTACGCAGGAAGATAAAAAGATGACTAAGAGAGGATCGGCCAGCCCGGAGCAGACAGATGTGGCTCGGACTTGGCCAAAACCCAAGGCCAGCAGCGTGCCCACATCCAGGGAGGCCAAGGATCGAAGCGTGTGTCCAGCAACTGGTGTGGCACGGTAAAGCATGTGCGGCTCACTCAGAGGAAGCCTGCTTCGAGAACAATAGGAAATCTCCTATCACTGGGCAGGAGGAACCCTTACACTTCCACCCAAGAACAATTACCACCAACAAGAAAGGAAACGCAAGGCTGACACATCCCCGGACTGCGTCTAATCAAATTCTTAAGGAAGCAAAATATGCCAAAAAACCCAAATGCAAATGTTCACCCTGAAAACAGATCAAAGCACTCGGAGAGGGTTTTATTGCTCAGTGTTAGCTGTGAGTCCCTCTAAAGCGTTTCCCTGCCTTCACAGAACTTTCTCACCATAGCCACCACCCCCAGCAGCCACCAGCTGCATAGCCAAGGGCACATCAGCTATGTACAAGCTCTCCGCTCTGGCCTCAGCCTGGGCGTGCTCACGGCTGTGTCCTTTGGAGACTGGGACCTAAGATTGTTGCTCGTCTACCAAACTGACTCACTCACCGAGTGCAGTGCCTAAAAAGCATCGCAAAATGCTACAGGTCCTGCTCAGCACCACGTAGCAGACCTTGACCAAGGTCTAATACATTCCCCAGCAGGGAGGTAAACAGGGCACTGTGGCAAATCAGTCCTGGCCAGCTGTTCCCACATGTGTCTGTCCCCATTCATTCCAGCCTAGCTGTCCATCATCCTGCAGTGCCCAGGACCTCCTTCCTTGGGTTCTGATTCAAGCTCAGCCTGAAAAAGTTACAGCTCACGTCATTCTCAGTGTTGGTTAAAACACAAGCGCCCCAAAGAGGAAGGGAAGAGGAGAGGAGAGACGGCGGGGGAGGGGAGCACAACCTCCTGACTCTCGGTGGGTTGCTTTCATCGAGGTCGCCTAGGTTGGGTGTGGTGGCACAGGCCTTTAGTCCCAGCACTCCTGAGGCTGAGGCAAGGTGATTGTTGTGAGTTCAAGGCCAGCATGGGGTACCTAGTGAGTCCAGGTGAGACTGAACTACATAGTGAGGTCTTGTTTCAAACGAAAGAAGAAAGAAAGAAAGAGAGCAAGAAAGCAAGAAAGATAGAAAGGAAGAAAGAGAGAAAGGAAGAAAAAGAAAGTAAGAAAGAAAGAAAGGAAGAAAGAAGAAAGAAAGAGAAAGAATGAACGAAAGAGAGAAAGGAAGAAAGAAGAAAGAAAGAAAGAAAGAAAGAAAGAAAGAAAGAAAGAAAGAAAGAAGAAAGAAAGAAAGAAAGAGAGAGAGAAAAAGGAAGAAAGAAAGAGAAAGGAAGAGAGGAACAGAGTTGGGTGCAGTGTTGCACACCTGTCATTCCAAAGTTCTGGGAGGCTGAGCCAGGAGGGTTACAAGTTTGGGTTCAGCCTAGACAACTGAGCAAGACCCTCACTCAAAATTAAAAATAAAGAAAGGAGCGTGGATGTGCCTCAGTGCGAAGGCCCTGGGTTCCAGAAGGGTGGGGGAGAATACAAGGCAAGGACCGTGGGATGTGACACTTCCTAAAGCAGCCAACTACCTGGAAACAGTTTCCCCTCAAAGCCCAGCTTGTACCCTACCCAGATCGCTCCCTAGCTCTCAGACCCTACCTGCGCAGGCACCTTCCAGAGCATCTTGCCTGCCATCTGCTTCCCGTCCTGCCCTCATAAACAGAGGCACTTCCCTCCTGTACGTGCACATGTTTTTCCTATAAGGAAGTTTTCGGCCCTGTCTCCATTGAATATGCCTGGTGTTTTCTTTCTGTTGGTTTTTGTTGTTTGTTTGTTTGTTTGTTTGGGGGGTTTTTTCGGCTATTTAGCTTTATAAATTGGTATTTATTAATTAACAAATGGCCCACCATCAATACCCTAGAGGTAAGCACTTCTAACCATTCAGATTTTATTTCCTTTGTTGTTTACCTCGTTATAAAAAACTGGTCACACCTTCACTAGGACAAATCCTCTGTAGTAAATAGTTCTGGAAAAACTGGCTTTGCACATACCAAAGGCTAAACCTAGACCCAAGCCCGTCAGCAGGCACTAAACTAAAATTGAAATGGATCAAAGATCTAAATATTAAAACAAAAACCCTAAATATAGGTAGAACTCTTGAAGACATTGGCGTAGGCAAAGACTTTATGAACAAAACCCTGATTGCACAGGAAATATTAAAACAAACCAAAAACTGGGATCTCATCACATTGAAAAGCTTTTGGACAGCAACAGAAATCACCAACAGAGTGCAGAGACAACACACAGAGTGAGAAAAACATTTTTGTAAGCTGTTCCTCAGATAAAAGACCACTATCTAGAATACATAAAGATCTCAAAAAAATCAGACCCTTCAAACTTAAAGACCCAGTGCGAAAATGGGCATCTGAAATAAATAGACACTTCTCAGATAAAGTAGAATGGCAAATAAATATGTAAGAAATGTTCAAAATATCACCAATAATTCAAAAATACAAATTAAAACAACACTGAGATTTCATCTCACTCCAGAAAGAATGGCTGTTATCAAAACATCAACCAATAACAAATGCTGGAGGGGCTGTGGGTAAAAACGAACCCTTCTCCACTGTTGGTGGGAGTGTAGATTGGTGTAACCACTGTGCAAATCAGTATGGAGATTCCTTTAAAAACTAAAACTAGAGGTTCCATTCAACCTGACTACTTACCTTCTTAGTATCTTCTGAAAGATTTAAAAGCATCACATTACAGTGACATATGCACACCCATGTTTATAGCAGCACAGGTTGTAATAGCTAAATCTTAGAAATGGCTCAAATGCTCATCAGGGATGAATGGATAAAGAAGATGTGGAGGTTTTATGCAATGCAGTACTAGTCAGCCATAGAGAAGGGTAAACTTGAGACATTTCTAGGTAACTAGATGCATCTTGCGACCACACTCTTCAGTGAAATAAATGGGATACACATGTTTAAACATTGCATTGTTTTTCTGGTGTAAGAAACCAAAAAGGGTTAAAAAGGATCAAAATGTGTCATAGACATTGTGAAATAGGAAGAAAATGTTCAAATGAGAAGGAGAACTAAGGAGGGGTGAAGAGAAAAGAAAGGAAGGGAAATGAAAAAAAAGAGAAAATAGAGGGAAAAAATGAGAACAAAGCTTTTGTCAGTAAGGAGAAAAAGATTTGAAGGGAAGGAAATGGGAAAAAAGAATCAAGATATATTACAGGTATATATTATAGATATTATACATATATATGTATTATGATAAAATTAATATTTTAAAAACTTGTCAAAGATAAGCCTGGGGCAACAAGTCTTATGAAAAATAGGCATTCAGCTCACTGAATCAGCCCACCCAGCCTATATGTTGCAGCTATGATTATGCTTAGTCATCACTCTACAGGTTGCATAATGAAATGACATACATTTCAAGGACACTGTCGCTTACCCTGTCAGTGTTTGCCGTGACCTAGTGACTTTCCCTTGTGTCAGACAGTGTAAGTATTGTCATCCCCTTCCTTCACGCCAACTTCCTCCTTTTCTCTGCCAAATTCAGTTACTTAAACTTTTACTCTTACAATACATACTCTATACTAGAACCAAGATTATTTTTAGAAATTGACGTATAAGTTGACTACAAAAAATAAATAAACAATATCCATGTCATCACAACCATCTATTCTTATTTACCACAAGCCCAAGAAATATGCTGGTTCTCAACAAGCATATGCTTCTCAGCTGTCCCCCGCCACCACGCTGGCCAACCCCAAGGCAGAACTGTACCCCAGTAAGACAGTCGCTCTTTGGTTATGTGGTACCAACCATTCCAAATGCTGTCATGACTTTTGTTTGCTCTCTGTTTGAACCATGACTTTATCAAACTACTTCTGTTTGGTTTGGAGGGCAGAGGGTAGGAGGTATTTAATCATCCTGTTTCCCTTTGCAAATAGAAGAAACATGTGCTTCTACTGTATCCAGAAATTTGCACTCAACTGTATAACAAAATCTCCTGCCCAACTGTATAACAAAATCTCCTGCCCATAAGGAAGAGGTTTCCCTTATTTTGTACCCAGTTTAATCACTGTGACTTCTTTCTTGGACACTTCTCTTCCAAAAGGGCACTGTGGGAGGTAATTTTGAATGCTTCAATGTCTAAATGCATCTCTCACCTTCATTCTGCTCTAATACTTCATTGATAGGTCGGGTCAGGAAGTTTCGTATCGAAACTTTTCCTCAGAAGTTTGAAGGCTTACACCACCGTGTTCTATCACCTAGTGTGAGAGCTGGAAAGCCTAATATCACTTCAACTTTTAGGAAAAGTTTTTGTTGGTGAAACTTTCCTAGAATCATATTTACATAATGCACATTGTAAAATTTCATTGTGAACATGCCTGTGTGGGTGGTATTATACCTTGTACCCTTAATGAACATCAATCTCCAATTCAGCTTTGGGAATTTTTCTTCTACTATCTGCCCCTCTCTCTCCTCTGCCTTCTATTTCTAGTCCTCCTATTAATCTAAGGTTAGGCCTTCCAAAGGTATCATATCTCATCTGTTGCATTGTGGTGATATAGTTTTCATTTGCCATTTTAGGAGTTTTATTTTTAGCCATCATTGGTAATTTTTGAGAGTAACTTCTGACTTTCTCATTCTTTTTTGTGGAATCTAGCTCTCATTTCATAGTCATATTTTCTCAAATTCAAATGTCAATACCAATGCAACAGAAATTTTTCTGTTCCCTAAATTACTTTTATTTCTTCCAAGACGTGAGTGTGTGAATGTGACAATGTATGAATCCACTTTCGGCTGCTACAACAAAATAGCTGAGAACATCAGGTTAAAAGAGGAAAGGTTCCTTTTGGCTCCCAGTTTCAATTGAGACACATTTGGTTCTGTTACTTCTAGGCCCACGTGAGGCAGCCCACGATGTTGGGAGCCTGCGGCAGAGCAAAGCAGCTCACTGTGTGGAAGACAGGAGGCAGCAAGAACAGGAACACAGACAGCGAGAGGAGGTCTGGGACCAGACACCGCGCCCAAGCTCACCTCCCTGCTGTCCACTCACGGTTTGCATCACCTGCAGATGACGCTCTGAGATTCTCATCTGTGGGTTAATCCAGTGACACAGTGCAGGGCTTCCAGCTCACAGCCATCTACTCTGCTGCAGTGGGCACCGTCATTCCAAAGGAGCTCTCGGGGATATCTTAGATCCAAACCATAACGATAGATAGATAGATGATAGATATAGATAGATAGATAGATAGATAGATATAGAGATAGATGATAGAGATAGAGATAGAGATAGAGATAGAGATAGAGATAGAGATAGAGATGATAGAGATAGAGATAGATTTGTTTATCCTGCTTTTTTCTTCCTCCCGCTTTTGCAATAGTAGTTGGTATCTTCCATATCCACTGGTGTTTAAGAATGATGTTCTGGGCATATCCTGTGTGCCTGGTAGGGGTTTCCTCAGCACTCCCCAAGGGGCATGAAGAGCCGTGAATGATTCTGGGCTCGAAAGTCTGTGGAGTGGGTAGTCTCGCAGCCGGAACGGGGCCAGCGGTTCTCTAAATGCTTGTTTTCTCCAGGTACATTAAGTGCGTCAGAAAACATCTTGGCAGACTGTTTCACACCATGAAATGAATCCAAAGTGAGGCTCGTACTGGAGCATGCGGGCTGCTCCCTGGCGCGGAGGGACCCCTGCAGGCCTCCTTGCTGCCCCTCAGGTGGAGGGAGGGGGCACACCTGTCACACGTCAACCTGCCACCCCTGACTTCAGGGGCCCGCCCTCTGCATCTGCAGACTGGAGCCTAGAGCATCTTTGGTTCCTGTCCCCGCGCGTCTGTGAGTGCGCGACCTCCTCCCCTGTCTCCCTTTTCACATACCTGTTCCGTCTCCCAGAAACCTGCTGAGTTGTCATCTGCTGATGACCTCTGCCTTCCTTTCTCCTGGTTGTTACAAATTTCTCCCATCGCTACTTTACTGTTATTTCCGACTAGGGATGGAAGACAAGTCAAGAAACATGCTTGGCCTGCCATCTCGAATTCTCAGTCACAAACCTACTATGTATTTTCCAGGCAGTTGTGAAAACTCTTCTACTCTGCTTTCACCACATTGTGTTGCATTTCAAGATAAAAACCGTTCTTCGGTCAGAGATTGGAATCATAAAGTAATCTAATTTCTCCTTCACCTGGGTTCCCATGTGGAGTCTAGCAGTCACTGGATCCTACTATAACCTACCAGATTGTGAAGCCTGCTTCCTGGTTAACATTCCCACTGTCCACATGGAAAGCGCAGATGGTTGCTTAACAGCTTAGTTCCGACCCTCACAAACCCACTTGCGCTGTTGTGACAGCTCCCTAAACTTCTCCTGCCTGTGGCTTTTCCTGTTCTAATCCCTCTCCCTAACTGTTCTCCTTCCCTAAGGGTCCCCAGAAGCCTTCATGCCTGCCATTTGCCCATGTGTGCTGATGACCAAGACATGAATCCCAAGTTCTCAAGTTTATTCACTTTGCCTTAGGACCGTCCACGTCCAGGCCTCATTCTCCCGGCCTGACCTCCTCCTCCTGTTCCCTCTCCTCCTGTTCCTCCTCCTCCTGTTCCTCCTCCCCCTCCTGTCCCCCCCCCTCCTGTTCCTCCTCCTCTTTCTGTTCCACCTCCTCCACCTCCTCCACCTCCTGCTCCTCTACCTCTTCCTCTCTTCCTCCTCCTCCACCTTTTCCTCCTCCTCTTCCTCCTTAAAAACTTTGGACTCCAGCCAAGTTAAATTCTTTTCTGGGACTTTAATTTGTTCTGAAGTTTCCTACACTTATGTCCTTGGTTTTCTTATTTAAAAAGCGTGTTCCTTTCACGGAGAGAAGGTGTTGTCAAATTTGCCCCAATGTTTCAAGAGCCAACTTAAAATGCCTACTCATTTCTGAAAAGTTCCTTGATCTTCCCAGCTGGAATTAATTTCTTTTTTCCCTGTTTTATCATAACATTTGTTTTACACTTCTCTTGTAGTCCTACCATATTCTGACCTATTCAATAATTATTTATATACTCATATTTTCTCCAACATATAGTATATATGTATATAATATAGACTGTGAACTCCTCAAGCGTGGAATTGTGATTGTTAATTTTTAAGTAGCTGACAATGAATAAATTTACTTTGGACAGAGGTAGATAAACCATCTGATAAAAAAAATACCATTATATTGTAACTTTCAGTAATTTCTCATTGTTCAAATGTATTACTTTACCATTGAAAGTTCTCCACATTATAGCCCCAAATTACCTTCCCACTACTCTCTTACAGGCATCTTATCATGTTAAATTGTTCTACTAAGAGACTGCATCTATTCCCACTACCTGGCCGTATTTGCGATTCACATGAATGGATTCAAAATGCTTCTCAGAAAGCCATTAAATAAATTGTAGCCATCCGTCCTACAAATACTGTTTCCGTCTGCTAACCTCATTTGGCAATGTTCACATCAACTTCAATCTTTCTCATTAAATTTAATTATTATTAAATACCTTCCCTAGATAAATTATGAGGTTTTTTTTTTTAATTGCCACCATAGTTTGCACATGGCAAACTTTAGGAAATTCTTGATTTAATGAAGATTTCATCATTTATTCAGATTAATCAGTAGCAATATAATTGCAATACACCCCAAGATATTAATTATATAATTTTTAAATATGCTTTAGTATTTTCAACTATTAATTAACATCAAGTACAAAAATGATGAATAATACATAAATATATACAAAGTAATCATTTAATTTATTTAAGAACAAGTCATTTAAATGGGCTAAATTATGATATCATGTTTATAACATATATACTTTGCATATGTGCTATAGTCTGTATCGAATGGCTAGACTGATAAAACTAAAGCTTGTAGTGAAATAAATAATTTAGAACAATTTCTTTTTTGAACACGTTTCTATATAACATTCTTGGGATAATTTTACAGCTGATCTGAACTCATTTTGACAGAAAGATTTCATACCAAAAAACAGAACTTTACTGCAAAATCATGATACATCGCCATGTACTTTCATTATACTTGGGAATCTTGTCATCTCACCTGAAACAAGCTACTTATTCTTGTTTATTTCTTTTTCAGAAGTTTACATCCACCTTGCATATGTATTCCTACCTTGCATTAACTCTTTTTTCACAACTTCCTCTCACATTTCACTTTCTGTTCATGCTACCTGACAACTAGCTCTGGGCCTCTTCTGTTTCAGAGTGAACTTTGACCCTGCCTCTGTGGAATCTCAGGCCTATTGTCTTTCTCCTCCTTCCACTCCTTTGAATGGGGACACTGTCATTATCTTGAGAAACCCAATCCCCGGTCACTGCTTCAAGTGGCTTGCTCCAGTGCAAAAATATACTCACATGGTCATTAAGATTACTATACTAACTAGGTATTATGATTAGACATAAAACACCAATTAAGATTTCAGATTTGGAATGATCAGAAAGAGGGTAAATGCATATAACAGAACTTGACTTTGGGATAGAAGCAGTTCACAAGGTAGAGGCCACCTGTAGACACAATAGCTGTGACTGATGTTAGAATTAGCTGCTGTCACCCAGGTCTTCCACTAACCAGGTCTGTGATGTTAAACAAATCATGTCACCCTTCTAAACCTTAGTTTCCATAAAATAGCACTGTGCTAACCAGGGTCACTGATTCTACCTCATGGAATTGTTGGAAAGACACTGTTATGGTTGATACATTGTATCAATTTAAGAGGTTTAACTAAAAGACTCAGCAGGAAGCCAAGATCCTTACTTTGTAAATATCCTCAGCCTGTGCAAGAGGAGGGCACAGAGACCTTAGGAGTGCTACACCTGCCCTGGAGGTGGGGGTGGCTGTGTACAACATAAGGGAGGAGAAGAGGCTTGTTCCTGGGGTTTTTTGCTCTGGCTGCTTTTGCTGGCTGCTGCCTTGAAATGTTGCCCCTGTGCCATGTCACCCTGCCTTGGAGTCAGCTGATTATGGACTGAAACCTCCACAAACTGTGAGCTAAATAAACCTTTGCTTTCTGCATTTTGGGTGTCGGGTATTTTGTACTAGCAATGCGAGAAAAGTCACCAAAACAGACACCAAGAGTACACAAAGGATTCAGCATAATGTGATAGAGAGTGACCACGTGATAAATCACTTCTCTAGGGCCAGGGCAAGCTAGATGGAGAATACCAGGTCTACACATGATCAAATCAGTGAAGGAGCCCAAGGTCCTCCAGACCAAACAGGCACTATGTCCAACTGGAATTCTCCATCCTCTCCACTCCCAATCAGGAGAGTTTCCTTCTGCCAGTTAAAAACCCAGAATCAAATCCACAGGTCAGATAATGTACCTAAATTTTTCCTTTGAGGGGAAAAAAAAGTCATGAAGGCAGAAGGAAAAAAATCTATCTCTGTGGCTGTCTCAGACAATGTTCACAGGCAGAGAACCTGACTCATAGCTGGACAGCTTCAGGAAAGAAAAATTTCCACCAGCAAGCAATGATAAGACATAACATTTTAAAAAAAAAGTGACAAAGTTCTGCTCTGGGTTTCCATGTTGATGTCTTTGCTGCCTGACATTTCTGTGAACCTAATGACTCATTTTTCTGTCGGATCTTGTGTTTTAATCACTTGGGGAAGCAGACTGTGAAAGGCAGGTCTAAGAAGGTGCAGTACCGGAGCACTTCACCTAGCACGGCCCATGTCCCCAGGTCCTTCCTGTGTTCGCTCTGCTGTGAGAGCCCGTGGTCACCCACGCTGTCCTGGGGTGAGGAGGACAAAGGGAAGATTACGACGCTGGGTCCTCGCACCCACTGCACACACAGCACTGCTGAAGTCACATTAGTAGGCTGAGAAGAAGCAAAAAAAAAAAGAGCAAAGTGACAAGGTGGCTGATTAATGGAGGGGTAAACGCACCCGATGGGCACGCAAGCGCAGTTTGAGGCACCAATCCGGTCGAAAGGCTCCAGCTGAAGGAGCTCAGAGGTTAAGAGCCTGGATTTAGTGAGCCTGGCGGTGGGGGAGAGGACACAGAGGACAATCAGCAGACAAGGGACCTGAAGAAGCCATGGGAGGAAGTGAAGAGGGAGCTTAGGGGACAGGAGGCCTGGCCTGCAGATGGACTGACCACAGCCAGAGACAGACGGATGCCAGAGAGCAGCGGTGGGAGGAGACCTGGCCCAGGGATCCCAAGAGAAGCCAAAGGGCGGCAGGGTCAGGAGCACAAAGTCTCCTACAAGAAGGGTGAGGTGATGAGAGAAGCTGCTATTGACCAAGGAAGGAAGACGGATATGGGCAGGGAGTGAGATAAGTTTTCTAGGAGCATTTCAGAATGAGCCGGAGAGAAAGGCTTGTTCAAGCTGGGGCGGGGGCAAGGGGTGATATGTTTATTTTCAGGGACAATTATAGGCTTAAAAGGCAATCTTGGAGATGTTTCTAGCCTTAAATAGATAAATGGTATACTATTTTCTAGTCAACCACCAAATATAACCTGGTATCTGGAATACAGCTTAATATGCAATTCCCAGAATAAATTATATCACCCTCGCTATGTATTTCCAGCCGTGGAAAGGGCCGTGGAAAGGCCCAGAAGTGCAGCAGCACCTCCCCTAACTCGCAGTCTCCCACTTGTCCCCAGGGCTGCCAGACGTCAGCAGACTTCTCCGACAGGCCCAGTACACACTCCGGATCCCGGCACCTGGAACCCTCCCTCTGCTTCCAGGGCAAACGCTGCCTGCCCCCAGGTTCCTCGGGGTCTGGCTCGTCTGGAACTGGTTCTTGGCTAGTATCCTTAGCACCTTGTGAAAACCAAACCGTCCCCGAAGACGAGCCCAGAAGAGTGGGAGTCGCATGTGTAAGTCAATGCACAGCAGACACAAAAGAAGCCTGACTTTACAGCGTCGTTCACTTCCATGCTATTGTGTACATCCTGTGGATTGGAAGAAAACACATTAATAAAAAGCTTCCTACTTCAAAAACCAACAAATTACTTTGATGCTACTTCAAGCTCTGTTTTCGGTTCTCCCACATTTTTGCCTTGATCTCTGATAAGAAGCCAATATATCAGAGTGAATACCTTGTTTGTGTTTATCATCATTATCTTTATGAGCTGGAATTAACCCTTGCCCTTTGAGATGACAGATCTGTTGTCCTCAGATCAAACAAACTGAACCCCGAACATCTGAGAAGGGAGAAGCCTTTCCCTGCGATGCTGGCATCCAGTGGTCTCTCCGGCTTTGCAAAAGCAACCCTCCACCCCCGCCCCTAACGCATGCAGAAATAATTTTGGTTGCTCTTATTCATCTGCAGAGGAAAAGTAGCAAACCCCAGAGCCAACGACTATTCATCCCACCCCGTGATAACCCTGACCCTGGTAAAGCTGACATCTGTGTCGTGTTTGAGGTGGCCGGCAGCCAACTAGGGATCAGAAAACAACAATTTCCCTGGTCAGATGTAAACCCTGCCCAGCATGTTGACTTTATAAACCACCCTGTAAGCGCAGTAAATTTAATTGGTAGATAGGCTTGTCTTTGCTTGGCTCATTTCCCACCGATTAATACTACCAGCATGAGGACTGGTACGATCAGACGTACACTAACAGGGCTCTGTCTAGACAGGGGAGGTAGAAAAGGGATTTTTCTTCTTCTTTATATTTTTGCAGAATTTAGGCATTAATGTGCACCTCATGAATGGAACAAATGTTTATATAAATCCATACTGGGAAGAGAAATACTGCTCTCAGATACTTCCAGGGCAGACACTTCAGACAGGATTAGTGGGGCACACCGTCTCCGTTCATTCCGGGGGAGCTTCAAGGTCCTGAGGGCTGACGAGAGAGAGGGCCCTGCTCACATGAGAAATGGGCACAGCGAGATTATAAGTCAGCGCTTCCAGTAGGTTCATTCCCACCAGCTTTGCTCTAACTAGGGTGCAGCTTGATTTTATGATGGTGGGGAGAAACAGTGTGGTCACTCGAGTTGAATGTGAAGTTGAATCCCTAAAGTTGATGTGAGAAATCAGAACAGGTCATTTTAAAAATTGCTTTGAATAAGTACGGTGTACAATGTAAAAATACGTTACCCAAATTCTTAAGACCCTTACTGTTCTCCAAGAAGAATTTTCTAAAACCCCCCTCTTCAAAAAGAAGAAGAAAAAGAACACTTTAACTCTTACAGTGTAAATGAAACTGGCAATCTCACTTTCCTTCACCCACTCATCTCGCTTGCAAAGCCCTCCACTCCTTTTGCATGTTTGTTTAAACTGACTGAACAAATTTGGGAAGTAAATTTGCCAAGGGAAGGCTAAAGTTACCAGGTTTTGGTTAAGTACCTCCAGCGCCATCACTGATTTTTAACATTTATGAATCCATTCATTATCACAAAGACCTAACCAACTCAATACTTAGCACATTAAAAAAAAAAACTCTCCTAAGCAATAGCAGAGGATTCAGAAATATTATAAAATATAGTTCTTGGTCTTCAAGGGTTTATAATCAGATTATCCGTATGGAAAGATTCGTTCTAGGAAAATGAAAACCCCGCAGGCATCTTCACGGTGGTTTTCAGGTGGGGCAGATTTGAACAGGTGAATGGACGGTATACATTTCCTTTTTTTTTTAGACAAAGTCTCACTGTGCAGCCCAGGATGGACCATTCATAGCATCCAGGTCCCCAAAAGAGACTCTTGACTCAAACTGGGCCAATGGATGTTTTTGATATGGAACTTCTCGGGTGGGAAGACTGGGAACCATCAGCTTCCAGCGGCTCATGGAGGAAACCAGCCTGGAAAAATAGAGACGATGTACCGAGGGGCAGAGATTCATTCCTAAAAGGAAGCCTAGAGCAAATGAGTCATTCGCAAGCTATTTGCGCTACACATGTTGGGTCTGTTGGAAAGACCCAGGGACCACCTACCATTCAGCTGGACAGCTTCCGTCAGTGCTTTCAGACTCCATTGCTCTCCTGGGTGACCCCTTGGGCTCTGTCCTCTACACACACAAATATTCACGCATTGTTCACGCACCTGGAAGTGACAGTTTGCAAACATATTGTAGTGTCACTCCCTTGTGTTACCAATCCCCAGGTGAACCCTATTCTCCCACCTGCCTATCCGGCAGCCCCATCAACTGCACCTCCTTCCTTTCTTCAGTTCCTGATAACCCAGAGATACCCAGGAGGACACTGGAGAATCAATAGACAGGGAGACTTTCTATAGAGGCCTTCTCTTTCCAAGAGTCCTATCAGCTCTACCATCACTACATGATAGCCTGACTCTTACTCTTCGCATATTATTTCTGTCTTGGCAATGAAAGGCACAGATTGTGTAAGTCATCTCTTCTCTCCATCCTGCAGTTCCATAAAACAGAAAATGGGCAGTGCATGAGCCTCAACCAAGAATAGTGTTTTTTCAGCTGCTTGTCTTTAACCTTGGGGTTCCTGAATGGAAATGGGGGAGGATAATTAGGTATGATCCTTGAGAAACTGATTCCTAATAGTTTGTGAGGTTTAGGGTATTCGTCATTTCACCAATTATTTAAGCGTTTCTTCATGGTTTTTCCTAAAAATAAAAGGGCTCTTGGGAAGTAAAACTGTTTGAAATTATTTAACTCAAAGATTCACACTACAAAATTATAGAGTTCAGATAACCCTATGGCAAAGGGATCCATGGATTTTCAAAGCAAAGTGTATGCCAGCACCACATAGAAGTTTTCAGATGTCCCCGCAAACTGAAGAGATAAAAAGAATCTTTTTTAAAAGAATAATTTTCCTTACAGGAAGGAGAGCTCTAAGCTCCACCCACAGCTTTCTTTCTTTTGTTGCCTGGACCCTTGGCTACTAACGTGGCATCTAAATTACTGCAGACACAGTGGAGTTTGGAGACCCTTTAAGTTTTGCATAGCCTGTCACCCAAGCTAGGGCCCACTTGCTATTTCAAAATGATAAAATCATCTGTCTCCATGGAGGCTCCCCAAGTCTTCTTTCACAGATTAGCATGATTCCTGCCATCCATGTAACATGATTATCATGACTGCTTTACTGCCCTGCCTCCCTCCTGACATTATTTCATGGTAAAAGTGGATTCAGTAAAACTTCAGGATAACTGGGATAATACCACTTTCTCCAAAGAGCTTATTTTCTCGGGGGCTGTGGGTGTCCCTACAGTGCAAGTAGACATGGAGCCAAAAAAGAACAAGAGGTGGCCACTCTGAAGGAATTGTGGGCCTCTCTGAGAGACTTGGCTGGGGCAGCATTGCCTGTCCTCCTGGTACCTATCCACCCCAACAAGCTGGTTTCATCCTTTGCTTGGAAAAGCATGGGTTGATGCCATTGTTCTTTTATCATTATTCTGTCAGATATAAAATGGTGCCCCACAGCCTCATGTGTTTGCACGTTGACTGGATTAGGGGTGATATGTCTGGTTTCCCACTGGGGTTGAGGCTTGGTCAAATGAGAGGGTGTTCCGGGTGTGATCTGGAAAGGTGCATCTCCTTCAGCTTCTCCCTTTGTCCTCTCTGCTTCCTGTCTGTCACGACATGGGCACCTCTCCTGTTCCATGCCCACTGCTACACCATTATGCTTTGGAACCAGTGGACCATGAACTGAATCTTCACTGAACTGTAAGCTAAGTAAGCCTAGTCTTCTTTAATTTATAAGAGTTGGGTACAGTGTCTCAGGAGTGAGAAAGTGACTACGACAATCATTCTATTTAAAAATAATTTGTTTTATCAGTTGTATTCTGCTCTGTTTTGTTTGGTTTTTTACTATGTGTGAAGGAATGGGCAGCTATTTAGAAGACAACAAGAGGCATTATAATAGTTATTGTTCATTTCCTATTGTCTTGTTTTGAAGTCCTGTACCACTTGCACTGTTTAGTTTTGATTGGCTTTATTCTGTTTTATTTTGCTTGGTTTTATTGTCTTTAAAATAAAAATTATAAAAAATAAACAATTTGACATTCACCTTGGTTTTAAAAACCAAAGTCTACATGGAAGCTAGACCACATGACTTTTTTTTAATAATTTTATCTAAAGAGAAAAAAACAAAACAAAACAGAATAAAGGGTAGCAACAATACAGTATTGCAAGGAAAAAAGGAAAAGAACAACAACAATAAAACGTAAGAAATTATTACTTGACAAACTACATAGTGACTTCTTGGAAATAGTTATTCAAATTACAAAGTTAAAACATGTAAAGTAGACATTCAAACAGTGAGACTGTTAACAGTTCTGCTCCTCGATCTGACAAAAACAGCAATATGGTCATCCATCTTACCCATGCAAATATACATGCAATTATATCAAAAGGGTAAAATTAAACACAACAAAACAAAGTGGTTCACAAGAAAGCAATGTAAGAGACAAAAATTTCAAAACTACACAATCGGAGATATTCACTCTCTATCATATTGACTCTTGTTTTCTTCCAAATAGTTGTCCATATTGTCACATATAGGGAATTCACATGAAACAACCTAGTATGGAATTGATCTGAGCAGGACAAGGAGGGCATTACAAGTCTTCAAGACCAGACATTAGGGAAGCCAAGAATGGCTGTCATAGTGTCTCTCATTGTCCTCAAAACAGCTGTCCATACCTTAATGTGTGTTGAACTTAAACAGGGCAAAGCAAGCTAAGATCACTTTGAACAAAAAGTGATAGCTTTGCTGGACTTCACATCATGACATTATGGAATCAGCACTGGTGTCAGCACTGTAGCATCTTTTTCTTCAAAGTAGTTGCTCATTTCAACATGTGTTATATAGTTGGTTCTCATAAACTGTTTATAAGCTCTACACATGCATGAGTCTCTACATGTATATCTATCATTTCTGTATTAGCAGGAAAAGCAAAACAGAGAAAGATAAAACAAAACAATTCCTAGAAAAGCATGAGGCAGAAAAGTCACATAAAACTGCAATACAAGGTGATCTACAACGGTTACCATGCTGTCTCAGCAGTATATAACAACATTAATAAAAACAAAGCATTAGAGACATTATAAGACTTCAAAAGCAAGTAATAATCAAACCAGAGTGGGTATCTTAGTGAATCTTGTCATCTTCAGTGTAGTTGCCTATACTCTTAGACTTGATGCTATCCATCACAACAGATT
>PVJX010009514.1:0-60774 GCA_004027295.1 Dolichotis patagonum
CCACCAGCAGTAGTTTCAATAACTATTGCTTAGTATGTATTGTTCATTTCACCGCAACATTATTCATGAGTTTCTTAAGTTAAATATTTAGCTGCTAAGTCAGCCACTCATTTCGCACAATTTATTAACTAAGAATGGAGAATAGCAATCACTTTTAATACAGAATATGAGAGCTCAATTTAAGTCTAGTTTCTACCATTTTTAACTTGCTGTTGGCTGAGAATCATTAAATTTCTTGGAGGTTGCTTCCTCATGGCTGATTCCAATGAAGTTTTTCATCTATTTTACAAACTTCTTATGGTGAAAAGTTACAGTATTTGTGGTTCTGTGAATCACATACCCCCAAACTCAACATTAGTATTAAGTAGGCAAACTACGTGTCATGGTTTATGTCAGTGGCCCCAAGCCTCATGCAATTATGCATTTGTGATTGGTTCATTGTCTAGCGCTTGGAATGGTGGTGTGAGTGCTACACCCACCTAGGGGTGGAGCCAGGATAAGATGTAACAATGGGAGGAAGGGGTGTGTCTCTCTGTGTCCCTTCCTGATTTGCCCCTTGCTATATGCAGCGTCCATGAATTGCTGCCCCCCATGCCACGCTGCCTTGGAGCCAACCCAGTATGGACTGAAGCCTCCAAGAACTGTAAGAAATAAACCTTTCCTTGCCTAATTTTGGGCTTCAGGTATTTTGTCTCCACAAAGTGTAAAAAGTAACTAAGACATTATGTGATAAAGATAAATGTTTTTCTTCTTTAACTTTAGAGCAAATCACACATTGATAAGTGCCTTTTGGGAGTGTGCTTTGTGTGTGTGTGTGTTTTGTGTGTGTGTGTGTGTGTGTGTGTGTGTGCACTGAAAAAAATGTTTGAAATTACTGAAACAAATCATTGCTATGTAATTTTCTTCCAGAAGTGCTTAGTTCCTAAACCCACATCCATGAAATACACTTGCCAATGAATTTGACTAAAATTGAAAGCAGTTATTACTTCATGTCATAACCCATTTTTTGATACATTTACAGCTCTTATGCTAAAAGGAAAAAATGTGTTCTTTTTACTAAAACATCTAAGCACTTTCAGTTTGAAAGTCAAATTGTCTTTAAAATTAAATTTGCAGGTTTTCTTTTAAGTTAAGTGAGCGGTTAGAACAAAGACAGAGATTAAAAGAGTCTATTTAGTTTCACTCACATTTTAGGTAATAACAATTTACTACACTCTAGAACTGAAACAGTAGAAATAAATATAGTTAAAAAAACTTTTAGAAATTCCAAAGTGCTCATAAAAGTAAATGTGAAAAGAATATTCAAAATAAGACAAAAAGATTAACAGTAAATAATGAAAGTTACGTTATTTCGATAATGATAAGATTTCGAGGGTCTGATTTTTTTTAATTCTTTATAAATTCTAGATAGAAGTGCTTTGTCTGATGGACAGTACATTATGATTTTTTCCCAATTTGTGGGTTTTCTTTTCACTATGCTGGAAATCATTTTCAAAATGCAGATACTCTTTAATAAGATATGGTCCCAGTTATTGATTCTGGGAAATAGTTCCCGTGCAGTTTGATTCTTGTTCATGAGTTCTCTACCTACCCCTATATCTTTGAGATTTTTACCTACTTTGTCTTCCAACAGGTTTAGTGCTTCTGTTTTAATATTTAGATTTTGATCCATTTCGATTTTAGTTTAGTACATGGTGATAGGTATGGTCTAGTTTTAGTCTTCTGCATATGGACAGCCAATTTTTCCAGCACCATTTGTTAAAGAGACTGTTGTTCTTCCAGCGAGCATATTTGGCCCCTTAATCAAAGATAGGGTGGTTGAGTGAGTTTGTGGTTGTGGTTGTATCTTCCAATGTAGTCCACTGATCTTCACATCTGTTTTTATTCCAGTACCATGTTGATTTTATTACAGTAGCTTTATAGTATAATTTCAAGGCAGGGATTGTGATGCCTCATGCCTTGCCTTTGCTGCTTAGAATTGCCTTTGCTATTCTAGGTCTCTTCTAGTTCCAGGTGAATTTAGGAGTGACTTCTCTAGATTTATGATGTATGTTAGTGGTACTTTGATTGGGATTGCATTGAATCTATATAGTAACTTTGGGAGAATGGCCATTTTCACAATGTTTGTTCTTCCTATCCATGAACAAGGGATGTCTCTCCATTTTTCTGAGGTTCTCTTCGATTTCCTTTTCCAGGGTATTATAATTTTTCTTTGTATAGCTCTTTTACTACTTTCATGAGATTAATTCCCAAGTATTTCATTTTTTTGGAAGCTAGTATGAAGGTTGTGGCTTCCCTTATTACTCTCTCAGTATTTTTGTTGTTAGTGTATAGGAATGCTATTGATTTTTGAGTATTGACTTGTATCCAGCTACATCACTGAATTTTTTTATTATATCTAGGAGTTTTTCAATGGAGTTTTGGGGGTCCAAAAATGGGCATCTGAAATGAATGCACAGTTCTCAGATGAAGAAATATGAATGGCAAATAAATACATGAAAAAATGTTCATCATCATTAGTCATGAGAGAAATGCAAATTAAAACCACACTGAGATTCCACGTCACCCCAGAAAGAATGGCTAGGATAAATAAAAAACTACCAACAACAAATGCTGGAGATGCTGTGGGGAAAAGGAACTCTCTTGCACTGTTGGTGAGAGTGTAAACCGGTGCAACCACTGTGGAGGTCAGTCTGGAGATTCCTTATAAAGCTGGGTTTGGAAGTCCCATTTGACCCAGCTATTCCACTTCTAGGCATATTCCCAGAAGAACTGAAAACATCATACCACAGGATATATGTGCACCCATGTTTATAGCAGCACAATTTGTAATAGTCAGATCTTGAAAACAACCTAAGTGACCATCAACTGAGGAATGGATTAAAAAGTTGTGGCATTTTTATACAATGGAGTACTACTCAGCTATAAAGAATGATCACACTGAGATATTTATAAATAAATGGACACAACTTGAGACCATATTCGTAAGTGAAATAAACTAAACTGACATGTGTAAATACCGTATAGTTTCCCTAGTATGAGTGTTGTTAAGAGTATATAAGATTTTATGGTAATCATGATTCCCCATTTCATTGCTTTGAAGCCTTTCAATGTTTTCATTCATCAGTTGGAATGGTTTTAATCTGTTTTGTTTGACTTTATTATGCATGATGTTATGAACAGCTGTTTTGAAGAAAACAAAACATTATGGCAGCCATTGCTGAGTTAATATTGTCTTGCTTAGAAGTCCTACCATGCTTCTATTCTTCTATTACCATCAGTTCTATCATGTTGTGTCCTATTAGGATTTTAATATATGTGATAGTATTAACAAAGATTTTATTGAAAATGAGATATTATTGTAGCCAACGATCATTCTCTGTTATTCAGTTCAGAGTGCCCTGTAATTCTTTCATTCTTTTGAATGGTTTTATACTATTTTGGTATGTTTGTTATTATTGTGTTTGAAACTATGCTCAACTATAGCAGAGAAAGAGATATTTTGACAGCTACTGTTAATGTCTGGTTGTCTTATTGTAAAGTGCTGTGCTGCTTATGTTGTTCTGTTCTGATCTGCTTTGTTCTGCCCTCTTTTTATTCTCTTTAAAATAAGAAAAATCCTCCAAAAAATGATAAGATTAAAAAGACAACAAATACTTGACAATAAATGATACTCCCCAATACCACAATATAAAGTACATCACATGTAATCCATTCTTTAGGTGCCATATATGATTCAAGCCTTCTTAATATAGTGCCACAGTGTCTAAGGTCTATGTGCCCTTGAATTGTTACTAAACTATAGTGTTATATAGTGTTAAATAAAATATAAGAACAAATGTAGAATCTTAATAATTATGAATAGAAAAAATACTCATTTCCCATTATAAAATAGTTCCATTCCTCTAGAGTAAGCAACTAATTAATAATAAAGACAAGAAATTACAGGTTATGTTCTATTCTTATAATAAGTGTTAGCTATACTCATTTCTCTCTATAAACATCTGGAAAATTTTGTGCATGTACTTCCAGTCTTCTTTCTATCATTTTTTAGACATAGGAATTTTGTACAAATTTAGTTTTCTAGGATTTTATATGCATGTGAATTATGCAAATGTCTATAATTATATTTCAAACTTATCAATAACTAAAAATATATACATATGTATTAATGTAAATTATACAATTTTTTCATTTTATGGAAAAATTAAAGCAATATTTCATAACAAAATAATAGGAGACTAACAATAGTTAATACACTATATGTTATTATCTTTAAAATAGTTACAGTGCTATTCTATAAATGAGTTTCCTACTTGCCTTCACTATGACAGTGTCATCTTTTTAACTTCTCATGAGCCTTTTATTTTTTTTCCAAATTTATTTATTTATTGTTTTCTCCTTTCCATCTTAAATTATAGATTTGGATGATACATAACAATGTAAGAATCACATGTATTAAGGGAGTCACACAGGATATTTTGATACATGCATGTATTATGCAATGTTTATGTTACATTAATCTATCTGAGTACATTATCTTCATGGTAAAAATATGCCAACTTCTTTTTTTCAGATCTTTGAAAATATAATATACTATCATTTTCTGTAGTCACCGTGCTGTGTAATTCCACAACAGATATTTTCCTCCTATATCAGTAAAACATAGTAACCTGGATAAATCTCACCCACTAATCCTTCACCCATATACTCCAGTCTCCAATAACCATCATTCTCCTCTCAATTTCTGTGAAATCAACCTCTGTCAGTAGCCCACATGAATGAGACCAAGTTATCTTCCTCTTTCTATCCCAGACTTCTTTCACTTAACGTAACAATTTTAACATGTATGCATGCTGTGGAAACTGACAAGCTTTCATTCGCTTTACGTCTGAATAGTAGTCTGTTTTGTTTTATATACTACATTCTCTTCACTCATTCATCAGCTGATGACAATATAGGGAGACTGATTCTCTTTTGTGGCTGTATGATTAGTACTACAATAAAAAGTGACTATATATTTCATCAACCTAATGATTTCAACTTCTTAGGATGTATACTTTACAAGGTGATTACATATATTTTATTGTTAATATATATTATAATATATTAACCTATATTGCTATTGCTTGATTGAGTGTCCTCTGATAGGACTATGTATTAAAGCCTTGGTTCCCAGGGTGGTGGCCTCGGGTACTGGAGGAACTGTGGATAAGTTTTTCCCTGTAGAATTCCTTAAGTGGTTAGGTGGTTTCTTCACAGTGCATCGTGATAATTGTCATATATATATATATATATATATATATATATATATATGCTTATATATATATAAGCATCATATATGTCATCTTATATATGATATGAGTAAGTTAAAAACTGATATTGCAAGTCATATATCCCACATATAAGCGGGTCATAAAAGATATCTTAAATAGGAAATAGCTTTATTTTAGAAAGATTTTATAATACTAGAGATATTTAGATTTAAAATTTTTCAATGCTGCATTAAAAACAATCATAGCATTATCTAGTTATAAATTAGTCATCAGCAACTTGCATTTAAATTTAAGAATTTGTATAAATTTCTGATGGAAAACATGCAAACATGAGAGGTATTGGAAAACTGAGACAACTAAATGTTAACCATAGGTAGTATAAGAAAAAAAAGGGGGAAAAAAAGAACCAAAAAATCAACAAACAAAAATATACATCTAATTCACAGCATCTGATGGCATGCAGTAGATTTTTTTTTCATTTTTTGAAACTGAAACTGTAATTCTAAACTACAATCCTGACAACATACCAAGGTGAAATCTCCTAAATGATAAATAGGATGGTAACAAAAGTCTTTAAAAGATTGATGGCTCATTGCTTAATAAGAATTAGTAAATAACATCTCTATAACAACCACATAGCAGTTACTTACCTTAATTTACTGAGACAATCAGCATGGAGTTCTAATCTTGCTCTTCTAGGGAAATGTGGGAATTTGGAGAGATTTATCCACACCTATATTAATGTGCTTGATACTCTAATGCATGCTGACAGTTACCAGCATTTCTTTACAGTGAGTTAGTCACCCTTTATAATTACACTGGTTTGAAGTGCTCAGGTCTAGGATATGTAAGGATTTCTTAGTCCAAATTACATTCAACTAGAGGACAATTCTGTAAAACCTTAAATTACGGCATTAGGGAATTTACCTGAGTCCATATGAAAACTCTGTTGCTGCAAACAAAAAAGTAATGTTATTATTTGAAAAGTGCATCTTTTTATTCTCTCTTACCTGTTTTATATGTATGCATATCTACACACACATAGGTGCGCGCGCGCACACACACACACACACGCACACGCACACAAATTGTCCCTCAGTGGCTTTGAGTGTTTAATTCCAGAACATTTCCTTTAGTTCAAAATCCACAAATACTGAAGTCCATTATATAAAATATCTTAGTATTTATATAGAAACTATGCACATCTTTCTGCATACTTTAAATCATCTTTGCATTACATGTAAGACCTACTCTAATGCAAATTGCAATTAAACCGTAGTTATATCATATATTTAGGGAATCATACCATGAAAAATATCTTCACATTTCCAGAACTGATAGAATGTTTTTCAGATATTTTGATCTATGGTTGATTGAACCTACAGATACAGAATTGTTGCTATAAAGGCCTAAGGAAAAAAATGATCAATTGATTGATTTACATTGACCAATATTCATTCTTGTCACAGAATTACATGTTAGCTTTGCCTAGGTCTCATCTACATCTTTCTGTGATTGGCTTTCCTAGGAAAAACAGTTTCAATGTTGAACTTTTTACTAGTCATTCACAAAAGGGTCTACAAGTAGATTTCATTTTAGGCAATGAGAGTTTTTCTAAAGGTGACACAAGGTGATAAATAATGTCTATATGAGCACAGATAATACTAAAACAGATATATAGTAGTGGTTTGAGAGAGTGACTTACAAAAGCAATGAAATTGTTTAGAATAATAATTAAAACATCCAAAATGAAACATACGTAGTTATACAATTTACAAGTTAATAACTTCACTCTAAAATAAATAAATAAATAAATAAACAAATTAACAAGAATTGACGAAACACCATTGGTAGGCATCGGGGTACCCTGTTACTTCTGGAAAACTTTTAGTTAACAGGAAAGAAATTTGCATTTATTGTCAGTCTTTATCTGTAATTGTTTCTAATGGAAGGAAATAATTCTGGTTTGTGAATATGGAAGAACTAATGAAAGTTACGAGAGATCTAGTATGTAACGTGAAAATTTTAATTCAACCACCAATCTTCAATGGATAAACCCATATGGGAAAAACCACCCAGTGTGAAGGATCAATCAGTGGTATCCAAAACTGTCAGAGTCCTGGGAGAAAACAACAGGAAAATAATTCAAAGTAATTGAAGCTTTCATGTTTCTATCAATCTGAATTTAACCTACATTCAAAATTTAAGTTTTGTTTAGGAAGGATATTGTTGATAGAAGAACAAGTAATCAGCAAACATGGAAGAAAATAGACAAATTCAGAAGGTGAGATACTCTACAGGAAAAGTTAGTCATATAAAGTCATATAAAAAAGTTACGTGTTATTATTTCACAGAACTTAAGAACCATAAATATTAGTTGTATTAAGTAGATATTGCTTGGGTCATGAGGAAAAGTAAAATAATATTTTGGCAGTTAGAAAATAGTTTTATAAATTGAGCATTATGTAATGCCAGACATTTGTATTAAATTCCCTGACATGACAATGGTACAGTGATTACATAAGAAATACATTTTTGCTCATGTCATAAGAATGGAATTCAAGAGCAAAATGCCACATTTTTATTTTGCTCTTCTTAAAAATGTAGTATTATGTAGAAACTTTAAACTCAGGGATTAGAGGGGGTCTACCTTATTTACATTAATATTTCACTAGAAAGGAGTTAGATTTATGATTCTCAAATAATCTGAAAGGGATCAGATACTTTTTCTGGATGCTAGAAAAAAATTAATAATTTGTTAAATAAATACTATTTCTTTCATTTACTTTTTAATTTTTATTAATATTGTTTCATTGCAATAAAAATAAATATTTAAATCTTAGCCAATTTATATTAATAATTTATAATAATTTTGGCACACTGCTAAATACTTTTAAATAGATTAACTAATTTAATTTCATTTCCATAGCACCTACTTTAAGATAAGATAATTATTTTAAAATGTGTTCTATTCAGCTACTAAACTGAAATGTAGAATGAAAAAATCTGAATTCATACTCTGTGTTTCTAATATTTTTCTCTTGATAACATATCAAAATATTGCAAAATATTTGTCAAAATAGATATATTTTTAAACGTTAACTCTTATAATTAATATATAATAATCCAAATAAAAATGTCAAACTGTATCCCTAAATTTTTCCAATTTATTGAAAATAAATACATTGCCTTTCTAGTACAAGTCTTATTGAGAAGTAATATTAAACAGTAGATTTCACATCTCAAATTAGATAAATCTAGATAGGAAGCCTTTCTCCTTTGCATATTATTGAGTAACTTAATTCTCTTTTCTTTAAAATCTATGTATGAGAACAATAAAACTGTCTTAAAAATACAGTAATGATTAGCTATAACATAAAGTAAAAAAGTGACAAAAATAAATACTATACATTAATTATACTAAAAGAAATTTACATTTTATTTTGTCTTTTCAAATTTCAGTGTTCAGTGCTGTGTGTGTGTGTGTGTGTGTGTGTGTGTGTTTGGATGGGTGTGTTCCAATAAAGCTTTATTTGCAAAACAAAGACTAGGTCAAATTTCATCTAAAGGCAACAGTTTACTGCACTTCTGGTTTAAAACAGGAAATACAGCCCTTTGTTGTATGGATTGTAACAAGGATTGTCTTTTTGTTCTTTATGAAAAAGTATCAAATACTTGAGTCAATATTTTGACGCATACAAACTATATAATCTAAAGTCATAGATTGTTTATGATTACATAGCTACAAAATGCAGGTTTGTAGATCAACTTATTTTAGCTTCAGTTATACATCTTTTTTTCCTACAATATACCATCGTTGTCTTCTCTTGCACATGTCCACGAAAAGTAAAAATTATAGCATTCCCTAGTACAATGTCATAGAACATTGAGATCTTCAGTACTGTAAACGGAAAACTGCTAATGAATCTTTTATTTCCCAATGAATTGGTACTAAAAGAAACTCAGTTGGTCAATAGCTATTGTAGCTACTATTCAAGGATAAACTAAAGACAGTAATTGTGGATCTTTGACCGAAAAGTTGGAGTTACTAGATGTCAAACCACAAAGAACATTCTAAACTGAAAGCAAACAGTCAAGGAACCTCAGGCTGGTGTTAGAATTGAGGTACCTAATGCATCTGGAAGTAACTGTCAGTCATTATTGGGATTAACTGAGTTATTTCAATGAAAGTAATGAGAAAAAATTATCAGTATCTTAGATGAATACATATGGGCATGTAAACACTGACCTCATATTTTCTTCTGGAAACTGCCAGTCTGCATATATGTACTTTCAATCATAGCTAATGTTTATTGAAGGCTTTCTGTGTGAAAATAACTTGCCTAAGCTAATACTTCAATTAATTTTCAAAGAATTTCTATGAGGAGTACTTTTTCCATTTACTAGATGAATTAATGTTTAAGACTCAGTTGATTTCAAGTCAGTTACTTCTTAGCAGATGTAAGATGCAAACCAGGCAGAAGTCAGAGATCTACATCTCTATAACCAAACTACAAATCCTTATTTTAAAAGGCAGTCTCTGGGAAACAATGCATATGAATAACAGCACTTAAATTTTACTTAAGGAACAATATTACCAAAAGCATTTAGTGAAAAACTCCATATTTCTGGCTAACTGTAAGAATCACCTACTTACTTGGTTGAATGTAGTTTTATGTCAGTATGTGTTATGTGTTCTTGTTGGAATTGTGCTAGATATATACTTTTATGTTAGTAAATGCAAAAAAACTATATGACTTATTTTTGCAGCATAGCATAACAGTTTATAGCTTCTTAATGTAAAATATAATTTTTATAGCACTGTACCCAGATAGAACTATTATAAATGTGTATTGTTATTAAGACACATTTCCATTTGCATTAACAGTCTACTCTCATTTTTGAGAATGGCCAAATCTGATTTTGGCTTGCCTTTGCAAACTGAAGTTTGCAAAATGCATTGTTGGTATTGATTTGATAGTTTCATTCTTTATCCACCTCGTTCAAATTTAAGTCAGATATCTTACTTGGCCACCATCACTGTACAACTTACACTTGATTTTGTATTGCTTTTAATGTTTCACCAAGAAGTTCACTACTTGGAAAATCAACAGAATTGTTCAGGCTGCCATTTTGTAAGTTGCTGTTGATTCTGACTTTATAAAATGGAGCAAGGACCATGAATCTTATTTGGTTGTTTCTTGTTGTTGTTTTATTTTATTACTTCTTTTTGTTTTCCTTGGTAAATAATGTATTGGGCTTTAATACTTGCCTCTTAGGTATGCCTTTGATTTATTCTCATAATCTCCCACAAATATGTTATGATTTTAATGTCGAACTCTGAAAAATCAATTGTGAAACTATGAAGTTTTATGCATATTTCACAGGCATGAATATTATAAATATTTCATGTAGCTTTAACATGTATTTAAAACTTGTGTGGGAAGAAGAGCTGAGTCTTGATATCCTGTGGAATTATCAATTCAGACTTCTTGCAGATTGAGTAACAAAATTTAAAAACATTTAGTGCAAGAAAGATTTGCATGGGAGCATGGCAGCAAAGAAAATGAATCAATTTGTTGCTTCTATGAGAAATTTTCAATTAGAATAACTTTATCTTAAATACTATAAAGTAAAAAGGATATGAATAAGTTTGACTGAACAAAATATATAGAACCTAGGAGGGCTGATACAGGGGATTTGGATAACAGATATTAAACATGTTAGTCACAAAGAATACATTCTGATGTTCTGCAGAGGGATAAAAATAGTTCGCATTAACCTGCTGTATATATTAGGAAGACCAAGAAGAAAAGAGTTTAAATGATTCAGGTATAAATAAATGCTAAGGGAACATAAATGCTAATTACACTGACTGCATGCATTTGTTCAAATACCACACTGTACTCCAACTAATATCTGTTAATTAAAATATGAAAAGTGACCAGTAGGCTGAGATGCTAAGACACAGATTCAATTTCTCTTAAGTAATTAAAAAATAATTTGTCTAATATCTACTCTCTCCATCATCAATACTCAGTGGAATCTCACTGTATTTAATCTTAATGCCTCTGTTCTTAGCATTTTTTTTCAGGAAAGATACTGCTGATTTTCAGTTGCTTTCTATTCCTCAGAGACAGTACTTTCATTTAAGAAAATGCTTAATTCACTTAGATGTTTCTGATGCCAAGCACAGCACCTAACACAAAGGAAGCAGTAAGTCAGTAGTTTTCCTCCACTATAGGAACTTAGGAGAATTATCCACATTATTGGAGGAGAAAGAGATTCCCAGAAATCCAGTAGGGTTTGTGATGATTCCATATGTTCAGTTTTACCCAGGATATAAAGGTCAATCTGATGCTCAGGACCCATGAACCATGTCTTATTAAGTAAACTCATAAATTTGCACTGTCTGCTTCTAATATTGTGTAGGTAGTGCTCAAGAAAGTTTAGTAAAGCTTTTTCAGGTATTATAGAAGACATCAAAAGTCCAAATTTTAAAAAATATAAGAATAAAAATGCAATGATTTTTAAAAAGAATTGGAAGAAAGTCTAAGCTACATCAGAAAGGATGCTATTCAGTAGACCTACATTGGCAGGAGTTACACATCACTACGTACTCTCTCCAATAATTGTCAGCATTTTCCATGTCGTGTTTCCTTCATGTTAGGAGAAAGCCCTCAGCATTTGTCACAGACAGAGAGCAGTGGGTGCTGTCCTGGGGAGCAAGCTCCCTGACAGCTTCAGTGTCAGTCAAGAATGATGTCTGCAGTTGCAGAGGGAAGGTCAGAAAGACAGTAGTGACACCAACTCAGCTTGGGAATGGGGAGATGCATTTTGTCATGCTCCAAGGAGCCTTGTCCCTGAGGTGACAGGTAATGAGAACGCATCATTCTCAGTGGTTTACAAAACCCATAGCAGGAATTAACCTCTTCTATGAGAAATCCCTAGCCAGACAGGAAATAGTAAAATATATGCTGTCAGATAGAATAGGATGTTTTCTTAAAAATAGAATACATATTAATTTTTGTCTTATTTTCTCAGAGAGGACAATTCTGATGTTTTCTCTATGCTTTGACCATACTCATACTCCTACATATTTTTCCTTCATACACTTTCCTAGCAAGTCAGAGTTCTGCAAGGTCCTAGATAGCTTCTTCCAATGCTGTTTTAGAACTTCAGCAAGGCTGCCTTGTATAAATAGTCTAAAAGCTGCAAAAATAACTCTAGTCTCTACTAGCTTTTTTATTTTGATAGATCTTAAGACAATTAGGCAGATTATTCACTGAGAGGAAGAGTTTCAGAAATTGAGTAGAGCTTGTGATTGCCCCATATCTACATTTTCACAAAGGTCTTGAATGTCAGTTTGATTCTCAGGATCCATGAATAGGATCAAGAATCTCGGGACACCTATATTATTTGCTTTGAGATCCCTTGTCTTTGTTGATCTTTACAGAAACCAGTTGTGCCTGTGATTGCTTGTTGACTGCTTTAGGACCCCAAGTCTCCTGGAAACCCCAAAACACCTGCTAGTTTTCTTTCTACACCTGCTAGTTTTCTTTTTCCTTTAAATTACAGAAGCATTCAATAAAATCAGCTGTAAGATGGTTAGTTATAAAAAAAACAAAACTGAGACTCAGGCTGTAAGAAACAACGTTGAGAGAGGCATACAATTATCCAAAAGTATGGTAAACTGCATTTCAAATCCTCTAATCACAGTAACTACATCATATTTTGATTATGAAATGAATGATCTGTGTTAACAATGTTTTTAATTTGAAAAATGATAGGAACTCTGAACTCAAATTGAGAAAAAGGAAGGAGAAATTTGTTCAGTTATAATAGCAAAGTGAGTAGGGCTGTTTTTGGGCTTGGCACTGTAGGAAGCCCATGTAGTAATATACAGAGAAAAGGATTCCTTTGTAAAGTGGTTCTGATTTTAAAGCAGTTAATCTCTCAAGACAACAAAAGAATTTCTAGTTTTAAAGTTATCTCCTTTTAGCCTGCACAAACAAGCAATTTGCCTACCCTTTTGGAAAGTGCCTTCCTCTAGTGTGAGCCAGGAGGAGACCCTGTAGTGTCTCTTGAGTCTACCAGTGTGAGGGCTTGGAATCCAACATCCCAATACCTCCCCTCCCCCGCCCCGTTAGCAATTGAGGACAGAAGTCTGAGCATCTCTTGGGAGGATGACTGTATGCAACATAGCAAATATGGGGGGGGGTCTCCTCTATCTTCTCTTTGAAAGCAAGTGTTGTGTTTAGTTTTGTTTCATTATGATTAATTGCTTTACTTTATTTAATATTCTCTTTCAATTGATTTTGTAGTGTTCTGTCTTTGATTTGATTTTGCTATACTTAATTGACTAGACAACTATTGTGAAGATAATGAGATATACTATGGTACCTATTATTGTTATCTCAGTAACCTGCTGTGAAGTTCTGTACCAAATTCACTGCACTGTCTCAATTGGCTTTGTTCTGTCTTGTTCTGTTATAGTTCTACTACCTTCAAAATTAAAAAAAAAAATGCAAGATGTCCTATTCTGACAGAGTTGATAATCCTGAGACAGACTGCCCTAAGACTTAATTTCTCCTTAACCAGTGACTTGCTATGCAACTGTGAACAAGTTATTCAACTTCCCTAAGCCTGAGTTTCCTCATCTATTACAACTGAAATAATAATACTTAATAATATTTCCTCTTGATTGCTTTAAAAAAAAGTTATCTCAGGGGCTGGGGATTTAGCTCAGCAGCATAAGTGCCTGCCTTGCAAGTGCGCAGTCATGAGTTCAACCCCCAGTACCGATTAAAAAAAAAAGTTTTCTCCTTTTAGCTGTAACACTGGAAAATATACAGTATTACAAAAATATTTATTATTTCAGGAATACAAGTGTATAGTTTCAAGATTAGAATTATTTAGCCAGGTGCTTGCATTTGAATAGGGCAATATTATGGGAATGTCTTGGTTGATTGACTTTGATGTGGAGGACGTGGTCCAATACTTGATCTTGGGGTTAGTTCATCATAAGTCATGTGGAATGAAAATGTATTGCTATATGTCCCCAAATGCAGTGTATTAAAGTTAGCACTGAAAATGAGAAATGAGCTTCAAAGTTCTTGTACAGCAGGTAATTTAAAATAGGGGCAACAGAGAAAAATTCTGACACGTTTCAAGGTGCAGAAAAGGCAGGAATGAATCAACTATGCTGCACAAAAAACCACCCCCAAATTCTTAACACTGAAATAAAAAATAGTTTTTGCTTACATTACACACCATCTCCTGAGTGTCTTGCAAATTCTTCAGAGCAGTTGCATTTCATCTGGCTCCTCAGTCTCCAGGATGCATTGACTTTATTGAACCTCTCTTTCAACATGTGCTTTCTTAAGAAAGCTAGAGAGCATGGAGCTGTCAGTTAAAGTCCTTTTTTCATTTAGATTAAATTATTATGCCTCTCTTGTCCCAAGTGCAGTTAGCAGATTTAGATGCATATTACACAGATACATATAATCTTCCCAAGCCAAGCTGGTGTCCATAATCTGATCACAATTTACCCTCCAGAATTAATTGCTTGGCCTCCTCTAACCAGAAGAGAATATAGCATATATTATCCCCACTATCTAGGAATTTAAAAGACTAAATATGTTTGATGATTTTAATATTTCACAAAGTTATCAATGAGTATAACTATTCAGGTAAAGGAGCAGCATAAACAAGGTTGTTGGAGTATGAAACAAAACAAGTTTTGGGAGCTACAAGATATCTGGCATTTTTAGAATGTCACACACAAACAGGTAACGTGGAAGAAAAGGTAAGAGAGTTGTCTATAAACGAGGTGATCTCAACAGTTTGCATATAGATGGTGTTTGGGTTGCAACCCAATACAACCTTCTTATAAACTCAGACAGAGTTATAAGTAACACACCAATGAGAGTTTCATCCCTGTTCTTTTTTTAGTGGATGATTCAACCCAGTGAAGAAAGTGGACATTGTAGGCCAATCATCCCACAGTGAGGTGTAACTGCCACAACTGACAAGTGCATAAAGTGTTCGGACTCTCTAAATTCTAAGTACGTGTGGTTAATTATGGCATTTTCTTTGGTACTACTATTTCTTCAATATGCCAGAAAGGAACAGATGAGATGCCAGTTCTCTTTTTCCTTCTGTTTTTTTCACATTATAAACAGACTATAAAAAAAAAATCTAAGGGTGAACCTGCATCCTTGGAATTGGAGAACAAGTTAGGCACCTGTTGAACCTTTATTCTGGATGATATATGTTCAAAGGTATTTGAAGTATATTGTATCATCCTGTCTATGTTGATAGACCTACAAGATTTTTAAGTCTAGTTTTTATAAGTTCTACTATAACATACAAAATTTTAGTGGAATCTGTCTCTGCGAAGAAACAAAATGAGCCCCATGTGGTGGCGCATGCCTATAATCCCAGCACTCAGGAGGCTGAGGCAGAGGATCACTGCGAGTTTGAGACCATCCTGGGCTACAAAGTGAGCCAAGGCCAGCCTGAACTGCACAGAGAGACCTTGTCTCAAAAAGATGAAAGAAAGATAAAAAAGGAAGGAAGGAAGGAAGGAAGGAAGGAAGGAAGGAAAGAAGGAAGGAAGGAAGAAAATGAAAGACTGGGGATTTAACTCAACAGTTTATGTTCCTGCCTGGCAAATGCAAGGTCATGAGTTTGAACCCTGGTACAAAAAAAAAAAAAAAAAAAAAAAAAAAAAAAAAAAAAAAAAAAAAAAAAAAAAGAATTTGAACAAATTTCTTACTGACTTCTTTGTGGCACTGAAAAAAATACATGCTCTGTCAAGACATTGTATTTGGTTGAAAAAAACTTTCACTTCTCATGATCACATATTTTCTCCTGATGTCAAGAAATATGGGTAAAAAGATGATATCAAAGTAAAAGAAAAATTGTTACAGAAGAGAAAGGGGATTGAGAGATGACAATCTAATCAACAATGATACGGGTGGATAAGATCAAATTATGATTTTTATGCATTCATGAACATGCACTACCAAAGCCACTAATCTCTATAATTAATATGCAATGACAAAAATAAGAAGAGAAAACAAAAAATTCATAATTATTTTTAAAAATCTCTCAAGGTAACTGCTTCATTTTCATTTTGCACCTAAGTCAATCCAATTGCAATAGGCATGCGCCACCACATGGGGCTCATTTTGTTTCTTAGCAGAGACAGATTCCACTAAAATTTTGTATATTATAGATTGGATATGATTTGATTTATTATAGTTTGGATATGATTTGATTTTCAGTGTTTGGCACTAAGTGAGGCAGTGTTGAGGTAGAAGAATTTTAAGAGGTAAAATCCTTTCAGAAATCCTTAGGTCTATTGGGAAAACACCCTTTCTTTTAAAGGACCATGAAAATCTTGTGCCTCACTGACATCATATATGTAGCTGAGAGTGCTCACTCCTGCGTGCATTCAAACCAGTGGCAGTCCTCGCCAGAACTTGGGCTAGGCCATGTGGACTTTTAATTTCCAAAACTATAAACTAATTAAACCTCTTTACTGCCTATAATTTCCCAACTCATGCATTTCATAGTGATACCAAAAGGCTGGTTAATTCAAAAAAAGATATAATATGCATGTTTTCACTAGAATTCCAATCCTTACTTAGGAATCACCTCTACAATGATCTTTGGCTTTGACTTACAACTTGAAGAGTGATAAAGAGTCAGATAATTCAATTATTTATGTCTGGTTCAAAAACACAAGAACACTGTAAAACAGCTCTACCAGGTAGTACAGTTTAGACATTCATTTCAGTGCAAGTTAGGCTCAGATTCTAACACGTGAATTTTAAAACATTGAGGCAATTTCCTTTCTATGTCTCATCTTTTTATGATCCCATACCGGCAAGCAAGTTTCAAACAAACAAGTTTAAAAATAGTGATTTTTCATATTTGGTATGATTTTAAAAATCATTTAAATATTAACCAGTTTATACCTACACAAATATTTTTCAGATTCTTATTCCACCCCTCTCTAAGATTCTCCACTTCATGTTGCTTATGAGATTTCTTCCCAATACTTATGCATAATACAAAAAAAAATGATGCAAAATTTAGATTCTCTTGCAACTGCTATCTACATGGCTTTTCTTTTTAACTTTTCTTGTGGTTGTAGTTCCTGTCTTATGTCATATGAAAGGATCAGAAATTCTGTTGTGAAAACCTAGCATGCTATGTTGTTTCAGCTGGTTGAAGTGACTACATAATCTATGTCTCCAGGCATTTACTTGTGTTACCCAAAAAGAAGGAAAAAGAAGAAAAGAAGCAAGAAAGAGAGAGAAGAGAGGTGCAGTGAGGAAGGGAAAGAGAGGGAGAGGGAGAGGGAGAGAGAGGGAGAGAGAGAGAGAGAGAGAGAGAAGAGACAAGGAGAAGGAGGAGGGGGTGGCAGGCTACAAAGGAAAGAGATGAAGACAAGGGGTCAGGAGGAGAAAGAAAAGAAGAACAGAAATAAGGAAAGCATAAAATGAAAGAAAGGAAAGCAGGAAAGAAGAAAAGTACAAAGGAAGAAAAGAAGCGGGAAGAAAAGGAATGAGGAAGGAAGGTAGATTCTCTTCTTAAAATTTTCTACTTGGAATAGTAGTTCTTTTGTTCAGTCTGATTCTTTGAAATTAAACTTATCCATGTAATGTTTGCTCACAAATAATTCTCTACGTTTTTACCTCCCATATCCCTATAGGTCAAAAAATGTAATAAGGTTCCATGAAAGCATGCCATTACTAAGAAAAAGGAAAATGGAATTTAACAAAAGTAAAGAAAGCATCAGGGTTGGAGAAAGAAGGATAAGAGTAAGATATAGGTATGTATTACAGGCAGTACACTTTGAGGTTTTTGGAAAACCCTTATAAAATATAATACAAGGTACTTTATTTTGAGAATAACCTTCATTAGAAAATTACTATTTAGGTAATACAATCTACCAGAGACTAAAGCAGATGATATATTTTATCTCACGTCTTGCCGTCGGTATTTTTATAGAATAGCTACTAAGCCTAGGCCATAAGTAAGGCACCTTTGAAGCACATTCATGTCACAATAAGTAATTGGCACAACCAGGGTGTCAGGAGCTTTCTTCAAATAAGGTGTCTATTCAATTATTTCCATAAATCTGGGAAGTACTTGCTGTCACTTTCATTTTAACAATGACAAAAGCCAGGTGAGAGTGTTTAACTCATCTAAAAGCATCAGGGAAGCACATTAATCTTTGCATAGAGCTTTCTTTAGATCACTCCGGTGATACATGTATTGACAAGAAGTCACTCATCATGGATCAAGCTTTAGTCACCACTCTTCTGTTCTCTTTTCTGTTAGACCTATTCTGTGGTTGTGGTTCTCAAACCCAGGGCCTAGGGCATGCAAGGCAAGACCTACCACTGACCTACGTCCTGGGCCAAATATATAATAATATAATATATATATTTACATGTGTGAGCAAAAAATTATAATGTATTACAAAATTAAAAGTCAGCATTATTCTAGACCTTCATTTTCAACATAAATAATGAAATTCATTCTTTTTATTACTATAAGATACATCTGCATATATAGTATACAATATTCTTGCATGCACACACATGAATGTGTTTCTAAGTAATTCCATACAGATAATTTCATACCTGGGTCATTTATGTAACAACTCATTATTAGGCAGTTACAATAGGCCATTAAAACTTTTAGTTGAATTTCAATATTTGTTTCTTAATAGATTAAATACAAAAACATTATTTTTTATTTTAGAAAAAAATAGAATAAAAACAATGATAAAGAATTATAAAAAAATGCAATAGGAGATTAACACAGGTTAATATATTGCATATTGTTATCTTCAAAGTAGTTGTTCAGATTACAAAATGTAGGCATGAAAAAAATCAAAAAGTTGAATAATGAAAGCACAATACTTCTAAAAACTTTTGACAAAGTTTAATCACATTAAAGGTGATAAAATATCTGAGTACTATTTTCATGTTAACTTTCCATTCAAAACTATAAATTAATAGTACAAAATAACTTTTTCCTTCTTTTGAAAAGGTTTTTATTTTCAAATGTGATATAACTTAAAGTCACTTGGTGAACAGTATATTTCAATATTTTGGTAACTTGTACTATTATGGTTTTAATTTTATCTAATGTTATCTTGATTGTTTTGGAAGTTTAAATAAGTTTCTTGAGTACACCAGTACCAGAGTCTGTTTTCCAGACTCCCACATTTCTCCCATTTCTCACAATCCTAATACACCTCTTCATATAAATAGGAATTTGATTATAATCTCAGAACCCTTTCAGACTTAAGAAAATATTGCATGTGTTGCTTTGTATTTCATAAAAGTCAAGAAAAACAAAGAAAATATAAGATATCATAAGCACAGTAAATTACCTTGTCAAGAAAAGGTCAGGATACCTGACAATATTCTTGTCAGGTACAGAATTCCTCCACTTTTTTTTAATTAAATAACTTTACTTACAGACATGAAGAAGCAGCAGAAAATGTTGGCTGATATGTGCAAAAGAGAAAGATTAAATCAAATAATAATTCCCAGGGAATCTTGTTGACATGTCATGGTCTTGCCGAAGCAGTAGGGCATCTGAGAAATTTTGATTTTGTTATGCCACAAGGCATAGAATAGCATATTTAATAGAAAGAAAAGAGAACATCATTTGTTCCTCAAGTATTTTCTGCTAAAATAGGCAGACACAGAATTCATAAAAGATTTGTGTCATCAGTGAAAACAGCATTATCTTACTGTTTGCATGTTTATGACAAAGCCTTTTTCTTTTCACTTTCAGCAAAACCAAGGGCTTAGTTTGAATTTTGCAATTTTTTGTATTTGACCCAGCATTTAAGAGGCATATTTTCTTTACAAATACAGCATATATTTAAAATTAATTATAAGGGAGATCTAAGAAAAATGACAAAATGTCATTACACAAACATTTAAGAAAATAGCAGCACTGTAAATGTACGAACATTGAATCAGGAGGAAAAGAGTATTTTTTTAAACCTAAGAAGCTCAGTAAGCTCTCAAAATTATTATGTGATGACACTAATAGTTCATGTTCAGATTAGTTAGCTGAATTGATTCTGGTTTCTGCATTTGTGTCACTAGTACTTTTTCCTAATTATTTATGCCTTTGAAGAGATAGATGTTTCATTTACTAGTTTCACCACTAGCTGTTCTGTAGTATGGTATTTTAAAGCAGAATCAATGTAATAAGCAGCCTGATAAAATTAATGTTCTACTTTTCCAGTTGCAGAAAATAAAGACCCAAGAAAATATTATGAATTATAATAAAATACAAAAGTAAATCATTTCAAAGCTGGAAGAATCTCTGAGTTCTTTCAATAAGAGAAATCATAGAGGGAAAGTAAAGCACACATATAGATCTAATGCCCAAAGTAAACTTTCTGAATTCTGGTGGGAAAATATATAGTAAGAGAGCAAACCCATGGAAAACTAGTAAAATCTAATGCTGCATAGCTGCCTATAAAATTACTTAACTTGAAGCCTTTTTGGGGCTGTGGGGGACTGGCAAGGGGCAATGGAGAGACAACTCCAGAGATTAGGCTGGTGGCGCAGATCCGGTTTTATTACGGAAGTGCAGGAGTATATATAGGCTGAATAGGAAGGGTGGAAGTGAGCTCAGAAGAAGGGCAGGATTGAGCTTCAGGAAGGGCGGAAGTAGGCTTATGGAAGGTGGGATGCGCTACTGGGTGGGCTCCGAGCAGGGCAGCCCTGGCAGGGATGCTCTACTCAGTGTGCCGAGGAACAGGGATTCTGAGTGTACGCAGACTCTCTCTTCTGCCAGGGCAGCCAGCCAGACCTCAGGACCTTGACCTCCCACATTAACTGGTAGATTTTGAAATAGAAACATTGTTAACAAAAGAGGAGAGAGATGTAATGATAATTTTACTCTCTTTTGCAATAAAGTATGCATATGCACAAAGTTCTGTGTCCTGATTTTGTAAAAACATTAGCAACCTAGACTGTTTCAGGAAGAAATTGTTTGGTTCAAATTTATATTATGTATAGAAAAGCTAAAAAAAAAAGCTAATGGATCTAGACTGAGAAAAAGATAAATTAAAAACAAAGAACATTCTAGCCTTCAGAATGTATTATAGCTCCCATTTGTGAACAGACTGTATTTTGCTTATACCTTCAGACTACTGAAAGTGACAAAGTTATAGGAAGGTAGTGCTGTCAAAAATAAGGGGAATGTTTTTAAAAGAGCAAAATCTACTATCCATCATAAACTTTCATTGTTTTAGCAAAGTGCCAAAGGGGAAAAAAAGCCACAAAGTCTATCATATTTAGGAGAGCCAAGATCTGAGCCAAGGCCATCTGTGAAACAAAATGGTGAGCTGATTTTTTAAAAAGAATGATGTTTATCAAAGCAAGGGCCACTTGCTCTGAACTGACAGTCCATCGCCCCAGCCCTGAGTTGCCAGTGATAGTCACTAATACTTGTGACAACTTGATATAGGTACGGTGAAGAGTCTAAGGTAGTTGACCACAAATCTTTATTCTTACATGGAGTGAATGACTGATAGACTTTCAGGGGAAAAGGTAGAATTTTAGGTTTACTTAACATTCTGTATTATTCCTCAGAGGCCACAAGATAAGGTCCCATTGAACAAGTGAGAGGGTGAATTCTTTTTGGTTTTTTCACCTGTGCAGCCTGGAATTTTGAGAAGTCACTTTGAGGACTTCTAGGGACATCCAAGTAGGTATGCTGGGATGCAAACCTCTTTTAAGCAAATTTGGATTTTTAAGTCATTTAATTGTCCAATCTAATGCATAAGGAATGTGTGCTTATCATTCATCTTTCACATATATAAAAACTGAAGGGATAAATAATTTTTCCAAGGACACACAACTATGAAAGTAGGTATATGCAATACAAATAGCTGGCTTGAGAATTCACCAGTTTTTATGACTTTGTTAAATTCCTTCAATGTTACACCTTCTATGGTTCTAGAACAATGGTGATTGGAAGTACCCATGCACAATGGGGCCTGGTGCTGGCCATAGCAGACAAGATCTATTATTTGAGAGCTCAATTATAGCTACTGCGGGTAGTAAAAATAAGTATATTTTAACATTATGTAAGGTACCACCAACACTATATCTGTTAAGTACCTTTGGGTTTCAAGTAACAGCAAGCTATCAGGGATGATATTTAGATGAAAATAGACAAACCATTTTAAGGAATTATATAGATACATATATACCATGTATAATTAAACAGATAATCCCACAGAAAGAAATAGAATCAGACTTGCAATTCTTTGGAATTCTAAATCCCTGGTCTGTGTTGTTTACAGTGTCTTTATCTTTTTTTTTTCCTGGATAAAACCTCTGATTTTCCAAACCTCTACTTTTATATAATATATTTTCTGAGAATAAGGATTTTCTCTTTTAAAAACACTACACATTAATCAAAATCATGAAAGTAAGTTTTGATGACATACTACTATCTATTGTATACCATATATTTAAATTTTACATATGTCTGAATAATTTCTTCTAATTTGTTAAATCATATATATGGTTTTAATTAGACTATTTACCTGTTTCTTGGACTTCACAGTCTAATCAACTCTTTACAGATTAGTTTAAAAGTTATTATAACATACAGCTAAATATTAATATAATTAATTTCTAAACTCATTTAGTTGCAAAATTGTTAGAAGATTCATACTCCTTAATAGCCATGGATCCTATTGTTTAAGGAGTTGAATCCATTGAGAAGGCAGCATGTCAAAATACACAACGCACAAGTAGAAAAGTGATAAGAACTGTATGTTGTTGAATCCAAGGACAACATATTAGTTTTTTTTCCATAAATTTATCATACTCTATTTGCCTTCCATTGCTCCTTCAAGTCATATCCATGGAAATGTCTAAATTACTATGTATTCCATGATTACTGAAGAGAAGTGAGAGATTAGAAAGAAATCCAAGGGATTTCTTAGTAGCATTATCACAAAAAATCAGAGAGTATGGCAAAATAATCCCATTTTATTGACTATATGAGTCATAGTGTTACAAAATAGGATTCACAAGATTGAAGAAACGTTATTGTGGTCTCCACTGTGACTCATATTTCAGGTGTTACTCAAGACCAGACTATATCTTGACAATGAATTTAATTAACAAGAGAAGGCAAGGAATGAGTATTAAGTATTTAAGACAAAAGAAAGCCAAGGAATAGTGCATTATCATTACTGTTCTTTAAACACAAAACATCTAACTTTTACCTCCTTTGATTTTTTTGCTGAAAGCTACTTCTTTCTCTCCTTATTCTCTTCTTTCCAGTAACTTATTTAAAACATACAATGTTCCTGGTACAAGTAAATATGCTCATATCAGAAATAAAGGGGCCATTTTTCATAACAGAGGAAGCCATGTTATTAGCTTTACTATTACTGAGACATGATACAGTGCTAAACACCCAAAACTTAAAGAGATGCAGTTTAATTTGGCTCATGTTTTCTAGAGATGGAGTCCATGGCTGACTGGTTTCAAAGTACTAATGTGATAGTGGAAGACTATGGTGGAGCACAAATGCATATTTCACCATGGGCAATTAGCAGAGCTGGGAAAAGATGGTTCGAGAGGAAAGGGCAAGGGGTGAGACCTCCTCCGGTACATTGTGAAGTTCTTTACTAATCCCAGGATGAATCCAAAGCAATGAAATTGGCACAATTAGGCTTATCCACCACAGCCACTGTGGAAGAAGACAAAATACCATTTAGTTTTTCAAGCAAGCATATTATACGGGAAGCAACCTCTTTTTTGTGTTGAAGTTGACAGTAAATAACACAAAGCTTTCCACAAACATTTTAGCATCAAACTGCCTGTGTAGACGTAATCCTTCTCATGTTGTAATAGATAGCCAAATTATTCTTTTCTTTTTATAAATACTGACAAAGATGTGTTCATGACTTTTGCAACAATTGTTTGGCTGCTGAATTCTTGTGAAAGGCATTTTTTGAAAAATAATGATAACTTGTGTAACATTACTATGCCTTTGCTCCCCAATTTGTCACCATAACAATCTCATGAGGTAAACCAAAACTTTGCAGTGTGATTTTTGTGTTTAAGTCATGTATCTAGTAACTAATATTTATCCTAATCAATGATACCATTAGATGTAACAGTATATCGTATTTATTGGTGATAAAAGAATATTCCATTTATCTAGTAGTGAAACATTAGGTAAATTGATTTGTCTAAAATTCAGCTACTAATCTAAAGATAGATTTCAATTTTTATAAATAAAATCCTGAATCTATTTTGCAACTTGTCCGAAATGATCATCTACATCATATAAAAGTGTTATGGTTTGAGCCTGTATGTCCTCCCCAAAGTCTTATGAACTCATGGAGGTAGGCTTCTAGAGTTTGTGGATGACTTATGGTCCAATGCTAGGATTACGAGTGTGAGTGTTACACACAAGTAGGTGTGTCCCACATAAAACATAAGGGACAGAAAGAGTCTTCTCTCTGTGTTTCTTCCCCTTTTGCTCTTGTTGCTTGTGTTGTTTTTCACTGCCATGAACTGTTGCCTTCTGCTACTCTGCTTTGGAGCCAGGTGATCTGGACTGAAACCTCCACAAACTCTGGGCTAAATAAAACTTTCCTCCCTTAACTTTGGGTGTCAAGTATTTTGTCTCAGCAACAAGAGAAAAATAACAAACAAAAAAGGTATTCATAGATGGGGAAGGACATATATGCAGCATATTTCTGATATTAAGGGTTTTTAGATGAGAACAAAGCACCAAGCCCTCATCTGAGAAATAGTAAAAGAATTTACACAAGTAAGCAATTTAGTTTTAGTACACATTATCTTAGCAAATTTATAGGAAATCAAACACAAAAATGAATTTTTTAGGCTAACATACAAGTCCAAATCTTTTGTGGCCAATAAATATTAGATGGCATAAGGAGAATAAAACTAATACCAAATCTGTGAAAAACTAAAAAAGAGTAACTTTCATTCTTTTTTAAGACCAAGATTGGATCTCAAATGTTTGGATCTATTGATATTTATATGTAGTGAATGCTACAAGAATTATTTTGTTTCTATCTGTGAGTTTTTGAGAGCAGGCCAATACTCTGTACATACGAGTTACTCAACAATATTACATAATGAATACTACATGGACTATGACAAATGTAAGAATTTATTGTAAATTGAGCAATCAGAAATACATAAAATAATTTAAAAAACAGTAAGCCAATGGGTCATATCTGAATAAGTATTATCAAAATGACTTTGTGAAAAAAGCAGTTATAAGAAAATACACATTCACCTGACACAACCAAGTGATAATAGCAAAATTACCAAAGTAATAAGCACATTATATCAATTTTACCTTTTGCTCATGGAAAAATCTAACTTATAAAAATGAATACTATTTTAATTTGCATTTTAGGAAATGTATCTTTTGAGATTGGGGTTCATACCTTATTATAAAATAAAGCTACAAATAAAGCCAGAGATTTAACCTGGATCTATGTGAGTCTGTAATTCAGGTCAGCTTTTGTTAATGTGGAAAAAACATCTCTACAATTCCAATTAAGAGTGCCATCAGGCATATATGGACTTTGGATCTCCCTAGAAAACTTTATCCTACTGTTAAATGTCGATTCTGTGTAATATACGAATGTTATTTTCAAAACGCACTTCCCCAAATGTAAGCTGTTAATTAGCTAGCTGGAAAGCAAGTTGGGTATAGTATAATTCAAAAGCAAAATATAGTCTCACTTTGGCATTGATAACTTTCATTTGAGAACAGTGGAGAAACTCAGTTAAATACAGCTGACAGCATCAGTGGGATAAAATGATCAAACAGAATCACCATCTCTGAAGCCTAGATATATAAATAGATCTGAAGTGTGTAGATGTATTAATTTTAAGGAAATATGTTTTTTTTACTAAATTTTGATTTTACATGAACTAGAGGCAAGAGATTATCTTTTTTTAATAATAAAAGGCACAACATGATGATGCAATACAGTGAAAGGAGTCTGAAAAGGAAGATGATCCAAACCTAAAGTGCAAAGACAAAATGTAAATTTAAAGAAGGAATCCCCTGTGTCGGGATCTGTAATGCTGGAAACACTAACTCTAGTATTTGTGGTTCTTTCTGGCATATTTTGACCTTATGTTATATCCAGAGTGTATGTTACAAGGAAATTTTGAGTCAACTTAACATTACTAATTTTGGAACACATTCATTTTATAAAGTTAATAGAAAAATTACTTTTAAATAATAGACAGTTATGTTGAATCTTATTATGTTAGAGAATAATTGAGGAAGTGCATAACAAAAGACATTTGCTTTGTCACAGAAAAATTGAGAGTTAAATATTTGATTATATGAATATTTTACCCTATTATTTTTTGCACCAGACCAAGTTTTGTTTTTTAAACCTATTATGGAAAAGCATGTAAGAGGTCAATAGGTCTTATATCTCATGAGAGTTATTTAATTCAATTGCAAATTCCAAAGAGTATTTCTGCCCAATTTCCTTTACCAAATTAGCTTGCCACAATAGGCATTTTAATAAAAACTTCAACAAATTATTTCCTTTACTTCAGAAATACACAAAAGCTTAAGTACTTTTTAACAGTAATATATTATTATGTAGAGTCTCAACAATAAATTTCAAAGAACTTCTGACTTAGACATTATCTTCATCCTTAAATCGTTTTTCAATCCATGAATCTTAGGCTATCAGAATGTCTGAGAAATCAGCAATGTATAACTTCTGCCTCTTAACAATCCTCCAGAGAGGGGCCGGGGATTTAGCACAGTAGCTCCAGAACTTGCCTGGTAATTGTGAGGTCATGAGTTCGATCCCCAGTACCAATCATAAATAAACAAACAAAAGGAAATTGCATAATTAAAAAAATACTCCAGAGTGTAATAGGTTGAAGTTATAAATGTTTGTGACCAAGGTTAGCTCCTGAGGGTATCTCAAATTCTTTAACATCTGGTTTTTATAAATATAAACATCTGGTTTATATAATATAAATATAGTATTGTCATTAGCACTTTTACACATTTATAAGGAAGATTATTTTCATTAACATCTCTACTGGAATTGATCAAGTTACCTTTTAAATTTATCCTCTATGGTTATTCATTATTTGAAAATTTATCTTTTATTAAACATTTATGTAAGTGTGGCAATAAGTAATACTTGAATTGTTGAAGTCAATAAATGAATAACAAATAACACTTTGTAAAAGAGAAAGCCCTGTATATAAAGGTCTTACACTTTGACTTTACTGCTCAATAAATAAGTACAAGGTTGTGAATTTGATCCCTAGTACAAAAAAAAATCAATAAAAACGTCAACTCTTTGGATTCATGAAATTAAGAGATTAGTTACTCAGTTCTGTTAAGACACTATTATTTTTTGCGTGTGTACTAAGTATTGTTACTTATTCTGAAAATTGAGAAAGAATCCAAATCATATTAATGTAGTAAGAAAAATATGTAATATAAATGCCAAGAATTATCAAGCCCTGAGTAATTTGACCTATTCTATGCCACCAAGCAACTTTTCTAAAAATTTTGTGAGTACAGTCTAAAATAGGGATGAAGAGTTGAAAGACTCATTCGGAATGGTTCTTTCCTTCCAATGCAGCTCCTATATTATCTATTTAATTCAGTTCATTAAAAAATATCAGTTTCAAAAATAAAGCACCCTTACCTTGTCCACTTATAAGGGACTGACTTTGGCAGTTATCTTTATAGTTATTCTAACAGATTTGGCTAATATTCCAATCATCTTTTTTCTAGTTTTTGTTTCATTCTACATGTCACTCAAACTTAAAAAGCATCATGTACCTTATTTGGAAAATATTTATTAATGATTATTTTATACGAATATTATGTGCCTTTCATATCTGTATGAACTGGTACAGTTCAGAATTTATCAGTGCAAATGAGCCCATTCTCATTAATTTTACTAGGAAGTAGTAAAAAAAAAAGTACTTGCATGGGAAGAATATGATCGTAGAGGTCTAAAAGACAAAGCTTCTAATCACGGTTTGACTTGTCTTATTTGGGAAACCACTTCACCTTTCTAATTACTCACTCAGTAATCTATAGCCTAAGCTTTTATGACCTTGTGCAATCAGAAATTTCTAATCAGCAAAACAGAGCAACTTGCATTTTCCAATAAAGACATGATCAATGAATTTATATAAAATGTCTTCTGTTAGTCTGAAGCAAACTGTGCTATAAAATTTAATTTTTATTTATCTTTATATTCTCAGATCTAGTTTATATTTTTTTGAATATTTACCTTTTAAAGTGAGAGTCATTGTTGCTGTTTCAGTACTGCAAAAACATACATTAGTCAACCTGAAGTTAAGTAAAGCTTCAACAATTTGTCTGCTAAAAGAATCAGAATATATATATATATATATATATATATATATATATATATCCACATATTGGTACTTTTTCATTCTACTGAACATCAATAGAAGCCTATTAAATTATGTTCACAATGTAATTAATTAACAAAATTGTATTTTTCTAAGATAAACTATAGGTTCAGCAAGGCATCAAGTAATTCCTTGGAATTTCACCATGTCCATTCCATTTTAAGTTGTACACAACACATTTGCTGCAGACATACCATTTAGCAACATTCTGTCTTACCTCTTTCCCATATATCGGCTGCAGCTCTTTCACACATGTTGAAAAATGAGGCACTGAGACTGAATTGTAATTTACAAGACTAAAACTAATAACAAGCCTGTTTGACACAAATATGAGTGTCTTTTGTTTTTCAGGTTTTACAACACTACCAATATTGTATTTATACTCTTCCCTTTTCTTCTACAATTTAAATATACTTGGTCTTCGTGGACTTACTATCAAGTATATAAGCATACAATTCCAAGAAAGTGATTGAGATAAAATTCTATTTTGGTTAATAAAACAAATCCAAATAGTGTCTAGACAGTGCAGAAATGTATTTTTCCACATTTGAGTGGTTCATTCTTCCAAATATATACACTGTACTTACATATGACAGAACAACTACATAAACTGTATTATACATTTTCTGAAGGATTCTACACTTTGAAAATTAATTTGCCTAGGTAGGCAGAGATCCTTGGAACTAAAATTTATAATGTTTTAAAGTCATTTAATAATAGTTTTTGATAAGCTGATGGCTAATGAAGAAACAGGATGTAGTTGCATATTTGGGGATTTAAAATATTATGTACTTCAATTTAGCATTTTAATTTCTTTACCTAATGGCAAACTGATGTCACTTTAAAAGCAAAGGGTTTTTCAAAGTGGTAGAAACAGAACGGGAAAAATACTCTCTTTGGTTTCAAAAGCATTAGAATCCAGGCTTTAAAAATGCAATAACAATGTGTATAGCCTTGACCACATTGTTTGCTTTTCCTGACTTTAATTTCATTAACTTCAAAATAAGACAGTGGCAGAGAGGACAGTTCTCCACATTGCGTGGCAACAGCAAAGTTCAGTGAGATTACTTACACAACTCATACCATCTCTTGTTCATAAACTACGTGTTTTCTAAATGCTGATTCTTTGTTTTCCTAAGGGAATTTTAAAAAGTTATTCTTGAATGATTTCACGCCAAGAAAATAGAGGGCATATGTTGATTTACTCTTTTGTAATACAAAATGAAACAACAGAAATCACTGCCCTCTTTCTCAAACTTGAGAATTTAAAGTCATGCAGAGCACCATCCCTGCACTAAAAAGACATAATGTAAAAGTGACAGTGTTTGTCACTCCTCTTTCATAACTCATCAGAAAATTCAAAAGATCTAATTGTTTTAAGAAACGAAATACAAAGTGATGTAAAAACCTTTGCTGCATACTATAGTATTTAATTAATCAGTGACGAAAATTCAAAGCCATCCTATTTAATAACTGTATCCCAAAGCACTTTAAAGAGCATGTCTACATGCAATTCCCCCACGGGACAGCTTGCTTCAGATAACACGGAAGGATTTTTGCATATCCTTGGAGAATATATATGTAAGGTTTTTTTCCTGAGTTATGCTTATTTGTACTGAAATATTAAAAAATTAAAAAGCAGAGTTGTGTTAGGTATATGTACCGACTCCCAATGTGGAATGTTATCATTTTGTACTATACAAATGAAAGAGTAAAAATTAAAGGAAAATTATTACCAGCTTAGTTTCTGAATATTGGTATGACTTCCTTTTAAATGAAGAATCTCTGGCATAACAGAGAAACTTAAAATGTTCAAGCAATGTATAGTACCTTATAAGTAACTGTATAGGCAAATATGACATATAATAATTGATCTTGAACATGGGAATTTTGCACTTCAGCCTTATGTCCTTTAAATTTGGAGAGGATGAATGCAAACATTGTCATTATCAATTGTGAAATTTTCAAATGAGATGAGTCGATCCAGAATTTTGATTGTTTTGGAATATCTTGAAAAGTAACCTGTGTTTTTTCTGACTGGTATATGTAGCACCCATCAGTGCTAATTGCTTTTATTCTATCATTTTTAAAAAAAGCCATCTGCATCTTCCAATGTGGTATACTTTCTTATATGGTCACATTGGAATTCACATTTTCCTAGAGATATAGTAATAGGTCTTAGAAGAAGAAAGAAGGAAAAATTAATTGCATGTTCAATAAGTATAGAGATTGACTACAAAATGTCTACCTGATATTGCATCTTATCTCCTGAAAATGCTAAATATATAACAATATTCATAATTTCTCTTTTGGTCTATTTGCATGTATATGTGTATATGAATATATAAATATATGGATGTATACATATGCATATTTGTATATGTGTGTGTGGGTGTGTAAACATTTAGAGACATTGAGCAATTGCCTCAAGGTCAGATAACTACTAAGTGGTATAGACTTGATTTACATATGCATGTTTCCTAAAAATTTATGTATAATTACTATGTGGCCTGTATCTTAAGGAAAGTACAAACATGTAGAAAATGTGGCCTATGCAAGAAAATGTGGCCTATAGAAAAAAATTAAGAATACAAATTAATTCTGCTAGGTTTTTCTCCTTGTTATTGTTTCTTGCAAAAATTCCTCAGACAAGATGAGTAGGGTGTCAAAATGAGCTGACTGAAATTGAAACATGATAAAGATTGTTTACGGTCTCATATGGACAGGGATTCTAAAATGAGCCAGGACTTACATGGAGGCAAACGTGGACTAATGCAACTAAGGCATTATATGTCATGAGCAAGTGAATTAATATCACTTCCTTCTCTTTCCTACTATTCAAAAACCAAAAGAAATTGTCAATGAGAATTATTGGTAAATACCTCTTGGGATGTTTGAGAAACAAAATATATTGGTCTTTGTTGCCTTACAGAATTCATGACACAGAGAAGTTGTTTATATTAGCCTTTTCACCTTCTTTGTGGTTTAATATCTTGTAAAATTCTCTTGCTTTTAATCCTATGAAAAATATAGTTTATTATGAAATATGTTTAGGTGCTCTCAGCAGTCAAAACAGCAATTATACCTTCATCCCACTAATATATTTATGCATTACCAACAGACTGGTCCCAATCACAAGCTTAAGAAAGGAGCATACGTAGAAAACTGTGAGCCGCCCACACATCATAATACATTTTCATATTATATAAATACTTTTGTATTCTAGTTTCATACATATCTACTTTGTTAAAATAAAGAATTTCACAGAAATTTAGCAATTAATATATGCAAAAGAGACAAAATATCACCAGATATACATATATTACAGTTGCTTTATTCCCATTCTATGAAAAAGATTAGAGAGAGACAGAAAAAGAAAGAAACTGAGTATGAAATATTTTCACATTATTGCATCTTTGACACAGAAGGAATCTTGTATTAAATATAGAGATAGGGAGAGAAAAGGAGAGAGAGACAGAGACAGATAGAGACAGAATGAAAGAGATTAAATATAATCAATATAGAGAAAGTGAGAGAGAGTCAGAAAGACAGAATGAAAGAGAGGGAGGGAGGAGTAAAGGAAGAAATTTAGTTAATTTAGTAATAGGGAAGTGTGTGGCTATAACTTACAAAAATTCTACTGCCAAAGAAAGTATTGTTCTTTAAATAAACTCAGTACATAAATTTAGACATATATCAAATGAAATATAAACATAAGATTATTTCACATTATAATAAGTAAATCTCTAGAAGAACAGAATCATGTGCAATTATATAAGGGAAATTATTGATTATGCTCACAGGATCAGAGCTGGGAGAATCCACAGTGGTGTTTGCATGCTAAAGGCACAGAAGTTCTAGATTTGTTTAGACCAAGATGTTAGAAGACACAGTACAAGGTGTATCGAGGATGCTGTCCCAGTCTCAGGTCAGAGGCCTGGAAGGTAATTGTAGAGTCACTGTTGAGAGTCTGTTTACACAGCTGAGAAAAGTGAAGTCTAGTGTCTAAAAGGAATGGGAAAATTGGCAGTCTTCCAAAATATGAATACATTCCTTTTCCATTTTAATTCTGTCCAAGCTGGAAGCCAACTGCTTCAGACCATTAACCTTTCAGGTGGGTCTCCTCGAAGGTTAGTTGGCTGTATGCAGTCATCTACACACACACTCAGGATTGTGCTGTAATAATCTGCTAAGTGTTTCCTTGCCCATTCAAATTGACATATATTGATTGATGATTATAGTATGCCTCTTGTCAAATTGATAACCAGACACATCTTTTAAAAACATAATCTCCAAAGAAAATAGAAAATTCATAGTTACACTGAACATGATAAAGTATCCTGCCTACATAAGAAAACACTGTAATATCTCCAACAAAATCCCAATAGTTCCAGCAGTTTTCAAACATTATAACCCAAGTCTCTTCTGAGAATCAAGACAAATGCTTAGCTGTGATTTTCCATAAAAATCAAAATCAAGTTATGTGTTCCCAAGGTACAGTGGCACAAAAGGAAGATATAATGGAAAAGAAAATAATCAGAACAAAGAAGACCAAAACCGAACAGGGAAATATTAAGTCCTGTAGCTCTATATCTTGTGCCTGGGGTATACAATGCAAAATGTAAATTTTAAAAGGTTTGTGTGGTCGTACCCTCGTGGCACAGTTACTTTCAGTCCATAAGCCTCACTTTTGGGTTAACTCCATCAATAGCCCGTAGTACTCTTCAACTGATGATCCATTGCTGGTATCTGTGATGTCTGTTGTATCTTTGACTAGCTGCTCTTTTAGAGGTATCTTAACTAAACTTCTAGACTTTTCTTTGAACCTGGGTGAAGCTTTCTTTACACAACAACACATATTCTTTGTGCCATAAAACCAGCATGACTACAAGGTACACTTTCAGTGGAAGCAGTAACCAGGCATCCTTCAACCATGGCTGCAGCAAACTCTGAGCTTGTTTAAATGTTTCACTGGGAACCAATTCCCGGAGAAGCTGTCTTAATTATTCTTTATTGCTCGTGATGAAACAAAATACTCAATACCTAAAATTGAAAAGGAGAGCACACGTCTCAGTTTTGTAGCAGTTTCAGTCCCCAGCCAGTTGACTCTGAGGCAGGACCACATGGCAGACAGTCATGGCAGAAGAGAAAGAGTCCTTGTTAGCACCGGCAGAAAGCAGCACAAGGAAGCCTCACTTTCCCTTTATGTTCCACACAGGTTCCAAACCTATTTGTTGGCGCTACACAAACCCAGATGGGCCTCCCCATAATCCATATCCCGAACTATGCTAAACCAAGCATTGGACTAATTTAGTTATTAAACACCCTTAATCCCAGTACCATATACCCAGAATCCACCCACTTAAGAAAAAATCCCAGCTATGAGGTCATCAGGCTTTGGAGAGACAACTTGATGCAACCCATAAGAGAGGTCTATCTCCAGCAGATATCCCAAAAGCTCTCTTTAAAGAAAGGTTGAAAATTTTGGAAGTACAAGTGGGATCTTTCTGAATCCTGAGATGCCCTCAAGACATCTTCTTTTGTCCTTGGGAAAAACACTTGGTTTATTTTTAATGGTACTAGTCTCTGCAGCAACTGCGCTTTCTTTGTCCACAACTGCAGACTGACTCCTAAGTTTTCAAAATTTTTGTCTTTTGTCTATAATCTTCACTATAAATCTAACTAGAAACAGCTAAACACACCCATGCCAGGATTGAGTGTTGTCATCTTGAAATTTTCCCCACCACATTAATTATTCAGCCATCCTCAATTTCAGTTTCACGCAAAGTCTCAAGGCTTGGAAAACATAAAGACAGACTTTTTGACAAAGTGTGACATACAAGGCCTCTAGTGCCATTGTCAATGATGTCTTTGTTCCCAACTAAAAGTTGCTAACCCTGGCATTTTCTTTTGTATGCCCATCAGTATTTTAGTCTTTGGAAAGGCAACCAGAACCACACATTAGAGTAGGCTTACAGTGTTCCAAAGCTGTTGCAACCCACACTTCTATTTTTCCAAACTCCTTCAACCAACCAGTCTCAAATAAACTGTATACTTGGGAACAATCACACCAATGATGTCCACTAAGCTAGTACCAATTTTATGTATTAGTTACCTTTCCTACACTGGAATCTAGTATCCAACAACTACAACTTACAGTACAAAAGGTTTGATTTGACTTAAAATTTCATGAGATTCACTATAGAGATAGCAGGCTCCAAGGTAGATAACTAATAGCAGCAGGGTGGGCTGGGAAAAAGCTGCTTAATTCAAGAGGGCTGGGAAACAGAGCAGAAAATAGTGTCTGTGCAAAAGAAACAAAGGACCACATATAGATGCCAAGTCCCTGTCTTCATAAACCACCAAGACACTCCATGAAGTGCGTTCATCAATATTTGGAGAGAATAAAATGAGGGACATGTCAATTCGTATAGTTGAATAAATTATTTTGTTATGTATTGAATGTTGTCCAAAGACAGTATAATGTCCTTCCATATTCATATATTCATTTATATTTTAGATACCCATAACTAGATCCCTAATACATTTAATCAGCACCAGGGTTTGCTTATTTATTTGTTGTTTTGTTTGATACACATTTGTTTGATACACATTTACTAAATATCCAGGCTGGCTTTAAAGTCACTATGTGGGCTCCACTGCCTATCGATTTTCAAGCATCCTTCCTCAACTTCCCAAATGCTGTGATTTTACGTGTGCACCATCATGCTCAGCATTGATCAATAATTTTGAACATTTATACTGGACCTATTTAAATATTACAAAAAGAGAATTTCTTACCAAAAATTACTAGAATTGAATTATACAGTATTAGGAAAATTTCTTTATATTTATCAAGAGCCTCCAATAGTGTTACACAAAAATTAATCCAAAAAGTAAGATGAGATAATTTATTCTAAAAGAAAACCTTTAAATACAGTTATTTATGCAGGGACCACTCATGAATGAAATATCTAGCATGTGTATTAAATCCATTATTTGAAAATATTATGTGCAATTATTATATATAATATCCAATGGTTTTCAAAGAGAATATGTTTTATTTCATGTCACCACCCAAGTATAGGGGCATCTGAAAGGAATTTTTAACATTCATAATGATTAAAGGAGGTAACTGTGTGACGAAACTGTGTTTGTTACTTTTCCTCTCAGTCATATAGTATGTCTTAATAACTGCATTGTAGTGAAATTTAGAAGTCATTATGGGTATCAACTTAAAACAGTTTTTAGCAATCAATATGTATCTATTTTCTGACATCCATCCTATTTCTAGAGTATACCATGTTCTTATTTCAACACATGCTTGGCTGGCACAGATCTCCCCTTAACAGCTGTTAGTTCTATGTGACTAAGCCTGGACATTGAACATAAAGGAAAGAGATAAGGGGAGGATGTTGGCAACAACTATCTAAAAATTATGAGGTATGCTTTGAAATTAAGACACTAAATTTTTGGTTTCTCATAGTAGATAATAGCTCCAACAAGTAGAATCTGCATTTTTATTCCTTAAGTGCAAGCCTTGCTGCCCCGTATGGACCTCTTTATATTTTGTGGATAATGCAAAAAGCTAACAAAAGTACATCTTCTCCTTAGAATCCAGTATAGTTTATTTTTACCTTTTTATTTTTTTTAACCAGAGATTGAACTCTGTGCCTGCCTTTTGACATTTAAGTTACGAACCTACTCCAACCAGTTAAGTAGGTCAATGGAAGCAAAACTCTTAATAAGTAAAATTAAGATAATGTTTTCCTTGCACACTGAAACATACATATAGTTATATTCTTTAGAGCACTTTCCTTCTCTTTCCAACTATTACAAGATCTATTATATATTTTGGATCTTATTACTCTTTCACTTTTTTATTATTATTTTTTATACTAGAGAAACAATAAGATATTTACAAATGTGAGTCTGATTTATTTTATGTATGAGGATAGTATCAATTTGCCCCCATTTACCTATAAAAGCCTCAAGATCATCCTTTACTACTAAGTTTTTATCAAACAGAATAGTTTGTACTGTCATTGTTTGATTGTCCATTTTTATGAGTTAATTTTGTAACTTGAACAACTACTTCTGAGATAACAATATGTAATTTGTCAACTAGTGATTTCTTACAGTTCATTTTTTTGACTAGTCATTTCTTACTGTTTTTTTTTTTGAAATTCTGTATTATTTCTGCTTTTTTTCCTGGTTTACTTTTTTTCTCTAAATAAAAAAATGATGATGTTTTTCTGTTTTGTTCGAGTCCTTTTATTTTATTTCACACAATTTTATTTTATTTTGGTATGGGAGTTGAACTCATGACGTTGCATTTGCCAAGTTTCACTGTACCACTGAACTGTAACCACAACTCTAGAATCCCCTTGAATATCTGTCCCTGAGCATTTGGAAAATCTTGTGTAGAGTCATCTTGTAAAAACAATGATTCAAACAAAATCATACATATAAATTGACTTCTGCTCAACTGTTTATAATTAGTGATATATTTATATTCTGTAAATCATTACCAGCAAAATATGAGATATATCTTTTAGGCCGAGTTATATATTTCAAACTCTCATGCTTGATACCTGAAAATATGATCTTATTTGGAAATATATTCTTTGCAGATACAATAGTTTAAGGATCCTAACATGAGATCATATTGGAGTTAGAGCCTGCTGTCTTTGTAAGTGAATATAAACAGACATTGGAGACACAGAAAAATAGCAAGAAAGGATGTGAAGACAGAAACAGAGTTGAGTTGTGCAGCTATAAGCTAAGGAGCAATAAGTTCTCCCAAGCTTTAGAAGTTAGTAGATAGGAAGGGAGCAAATTTTCCTTTAGGGTTTTCTTAAGAAATCGACACATCTGAAATTGAATGTAGAGTTTTGGCCTCCAGGACAGTGAAAGAATAAGTGTGTTATTATAAGCCATTCAGTTTGTTCCATTTTATATTTTGTCTAAAACGTAATTATGTATCCTTATTATTAAAACATTTGGTCAGAAATGTTCAGTTATTTATTGAAACCTTATGTAAAATGCACATGCAATTTTATTTTCTTTCTTTTAAACTTGTCTTAATTTAATAACCACTGTTATCAAATCAATCACTTATCTCAAACTTTGCTTTGCTTAATGTCTTTTCTTGTGATGAAGCATTTGTGTAGGTAAAGATACTTCTTAGCTACTGTTTTTTGCCTCTGATTTTGATTATGCTTAGAGATGTTATAATTACAAAGATTAATCGGTATTCAGCAGAATGTAGTCATATTTCCTCTCACTAGCAATATGTCAGTACCAAAATGCTGCAGCTTTTGGAGAAATGAGATAAAAAACTCAATGAAAACATACAATTTTGGATGCATGCTGATTTGCAAAGATGTCACAGAAATCATGAGATGAACAGGATGATGATTCATTAGGTTTGTAAAACTCTCTAATTACTAACTAGATAGGAGCACACCAAACTCAAATTAGAAACAATTAGCTCTTTTTCTTCTGTCCAATTAATAGTGGCTGGGAAGATATTTGAAGGAGAATGATACGTAGCTCTGTTGTTAGTGATTCTGGATAGCAAGCATCACTGGACAGAAATAATTAAATGGTAGCAGCAATATTAAGCAGTATGATGTTTACTCTTGAGAGGGATTAATCAATCTATCTTGCCTCTACTACTGATGAATATGGGCTTTCTTTGCTGTCTAAAGCTCCTTACTGGCATATGCTGTACTATTTTTTCTCCTTCTTAACTTACATCTTTGAAAGTTTTTCGCTGGCATCTTTGCATCAATTTACATAAAATACTTGGGAGCTGCATTCATTTTTATTTTATAAAGCATCTCATTAAATTATTATTTAGAGTACATGTGTGTGTATGAGTGTGCTTGTCATGTGTCTTTAACATCATAAGCCAGGAGTGGATTAGCATATATTACCCTCAGCCAGGTCCTCATTAGTCTAATGTACTTGTGTCCTCAGCGGTCACAAGATGTAATACATAACAGATGCTTAAAATGCATCTTATGAAAAAAAGAACTCTTCATGAGAATTTGTATATAGACTTCTTAAATATAACTCCACATACCCAAAGAGAACCTAAATTTATCCTGTAAAACAGCTACTGGAAGTTGTTTGCAGATAAGCACTTGTTCAACATGTTAAAGCAGATTTCATATCCAACAGAAAAACTCTCAGATTTCTTCCCATATATTTATCTTCAAACATGTAATATTAAAACCAAAGTGCTTACTCAGGCTGGAATTTATTTTATGCCTTTATTATTTGCTAAAATAAAACATATACACAATCCTACTTGTAAGCAAATAATAAGAGCAATGTTAGACCATTGCATTCTAATGGTTCAGCATGGGAAATTTAAGTAATCTATAGAGCAATTGCTTTAATTAGAAGCACTATGCTATGAAAAAAATGTGTATAAATTTATTAATTTTATTTAAAGTGCAATGTATTTTAAATGCCCTATGTTAGTTTATTATGTGTTTTATTTATTTGGATAATATGAAGATTTGTCCAATATACTCATCAGTAAATTTGCTTTAAGTAAAATTAGATATTCTTAATCAGAGGGAGTTTAACATGTGTTTTGCTTAGAGACAGGAAGGATATTATGTGAGATAGTATAATACCACAAATTTATTGAAAAAAATTGTCTGTGTAAGAATAATTACCCACTCTAATATAACTTAGCTATGATAAACATGTTACTTTTTGTTCATACCATTAAAAACAACATACAAGGAAAACATGACTTGAGATTTGCATTTTATGCCTTTGACAGATTGCACATTATGTTAAAAATAAACTGAACACTGAGCACTGCAAATCCCATATCAATTGCAGCTAGCATTGTTTGACCCACTATATAATCTAATGTATTCTCCTATGGTTTAGTTCTGTCTTTTTTATTATCTTTATGTAGGTCAGAAACATTGAAATTGAACAAAGAAGAATGATGTGATCTGTAATTGACATTAGTCCATTCAATCAAATTTGTAAAAAATATACTTTACGTAAGTAAAGGCTCTACAAAATATAATTAACATGGCAAAGAATGAACTTCCTGGAAATGGAGAACTCTGAAGAGAAAGGTAAGTGGATTAGTAGAATTAGATAAAAAGTAACAAAACTTATTTTTGTAACACAGAGGTGTATCTTTAAAATGGTGCTTCCTTCAGAATCTCGTTTATTAATCACAGAAGTCAAAGAGGTTTATACATTTACATTGACAGTGAGAACCAACTTAGCACTAAAAAAAACTACTGAACAGACTGAGGTAAATTTCCTCAGCACCATATTAGAAAAGTGCTGGCTTTATTTGAATGTAGCATTACTGCATGAATATGTCCTGTTATTTCAAGGGAGAAATAAGTATAAATCTAACAATATGAACTCAGTTTTGAATTCTGTCTAATTCATCCTATTTTGAATTTGTTCCATATTTTTCACTTTAGTTCTGAAACTAGAAGGTGTAGACTGAACTAGGTTGTGAAAATCAGAAAAATGCACAGAGAATAAAAAATGCACAGAGAATAAAAAAATAAGATCCAGACGTGAGACAAACCTTATCTGAGTTATTTTGCTAGTGCTATAATGAGCAAAGCTTACAATTTAATTTAACAAACACATAGATGTGGCCTATTTTGCTTTTTGTTCTGCATTATAAAGCCTAACACAGTCAAAGGATTAAAGGAAACGATTTGCTTATGTCTTCTTATTCCATGTGAGGAGGGGGCTTCACGGGAAACTTTTCCTGCCCTGTATAATATTGGCTGTTCCGTAGTCATGGCTGGTGAATGTTAGAGATTTGAGCCAATTCAACATTGGCCTGAAAGTTTCAACCTGTCTGATTCACCTGGTTGACGTTTAATGCTAGCTTTTGGGAGGAAGCTTACATGAGAACGAGAGGGCAAGTTATTTTTTCCATAAGCTCCCTGTGTAATTCTGGATTCACCAACTTTGTCTGCTCGCTTACGAGGCAGAGAGTGAACACTGTCAGTCATCATAAAGCCTGGGTTTTTAGAATGTCATGCCACCCACACTTCATTGGCCAGATCCACTCTGGCCAACAAAGTGAAAAACCTGTAGGTAGCACTCACATTTTGTGACAGTTTTTAGCTAGCAGCTACCATGATACTTAATATATGCTTGCCCTTCACAATTTAATAATCTTGAGATGATCTATTGTATGCTACAGCTATTTGCTAAAATGTCATTTTTTTTTTAGTTTTATTAGAGAACCTGTAAAAAAATTACTGATTTTTTAAAGATAACCACCCAAGTCATATGAAGTCAGTTAATAATTGTGTGATGTTCGCATGGATAGAGGACATACTACAATCCTGTGGTTTTTACTATTTGTAACTGTGTAAAATACAGAATGTTTTATCATGAATTTGGAAGTTATAGAATTGGGATTGTAGAAAATACTAACACGGAGCTGGCTACTGTTCTTGGTAACATTTTGTAAATGGTTTCTTTCTTTGAACACCAATTTCCTCACTTATTAAACAAAAGATCACAATATTCTAACCAAATCTCTCTTATCTATCAACTTGGCAACTATTTTCAAGTTCTCTTGAACTCGTTGGACCCAACATTTTTTGAAAAATCTACCCATACTGCTCGCTGCTTATTGAAAGCTTTTGATGACTTGACCAATGATCACACAAAATTCTTCTCAGTACAATCCAAATGGAATACATTTCATAGCACATGGAACCCTGGCACTATAAAAGCATGTCTTTATTTTACACATTAGGGAAGAAAGTAGCAGTAGAAATTGCCAGTGATTCTTCTAGTAGGGAAGGAGAACTGTCTTGACTTGAGATTGATGACTGGGAATTCAGAGAACACAGAATTAAGAACTACATTTCCACTGATTCCCTTGTGCCACTGATCCACCTTAAACTGAAGCTGGTTCTCTTTGGAAAGTCTATGTTGGAGAGATTAAACACAAACTCTATTGCTATAAATCTTTTTATGTTTAAATCTGCCATTTGCAAAATTAAGAGACCCCAAATGTGTCTTTCTTAGAGTTGCTATGAAGACTGAAATTTTTATGAAATATTTAATGCTGTCTTTCATGTAATAAAAATTCAATTTTCCCTTTACTAAATCAGTATTTTGAATTATAACAATATTTCTGGTCTTTCAAAGACTTTATTTTTTCCTAAGAACTAGATTTAAAATATATATTTTGTTCAAATTCTGAACAAAGAAGAAATCCTAGGAGTCTGGGTTTTAATTTAAATACATAAAGTAGAGCTGTTTGCAATTACAAGCTTACCTACCAAAGAAATATGCTATAAATGAAAAACACAATGAAATGTAATTACAGAAGCTGGTTGATTTTTTTCTTTAGATAAAGTTTATGTAGGATAAGAAGGAACTGATTTCTATTATTTTTATGATTACAGTGTTCTATTTATATTCTCAGCACCGAGTTAATTTCCTTGTCTAATCCTAACCCTGCTGGGGATCCACTTAAAATACTTTAATGAGTTGAGTACATAAATCATCTCAGTGAACACAAAGAGATGTAAAAACTTGAGAGAGAGCTTTTGAAGATTTTAAAGTGGTAAATAAGCAATTTAAAGGCTTTGTGTCCCATATTTTTATTTATCAAAGTGAAAAACTAATGAGTATTATTTTTCATAAACTTAATATTAGTGAAATCTTTAAGACATTCAAAAGTAAATGTATATAATTACATATACAGAGACACACACATAGTACAAGAAAAATTTGCCAATCACATTCTTATCATCAATTCTTTATGATTTTAATTATCAGCAAGCATGAGTCCAGAATTATAAATAAACTTCACCTAAATACTCATAATATAAGTGAGATTTTCATGAAGGCTGTATTATAATACACATGGACTAAGCATGAATTGAAATTTGAGATTTACATTTCAGTTCATATACATATCTAAGACTAAATGAAAGTACAGTAGTTCCGTAATGTGCATGAGTCGTGTTAAACATTTAAAGTCATTATATATTTAATTCATATAACCTAAGGCTTTCCATTTACAATGAATAGCTTTATCAATCATAGGAAAAGTCACTGAATATGGAAGAAACACTTCCTAAGTGGCTAGTTTGTAAAACGTCACTTCCTTTTATTGAATTTACTCATCTAGGATATAGACTGAGTTTATATTCCTATTCCTCGGAAGTACTATTTCACAATCAAATACAACATACAACACCTATGATATAACTAGGTACATGGTAATGATTTTAATTTATTTATACTTGTCTCACATATGTTCTAACGTCTACACCATAATGTTTTATGTAATATAAGGAAGCATTTTTATAGCTTTCTTTATTTTCATCATTTCATCACAAAGCTATAAGGATTAGAAGCAAATAATTCATCAGTGGAGAGGTAAAATCAGACAGTAATATAGTAAAAAGGAAATTGAAACAAGAATCTTGATTCTAATCTGAGATCTGAAACAAGATCTGCTTTTATGAAATTTATTTTCTCTAAGTATTTTCCTTTTTTTAAACAAACAGCAATAACTTTGTAGTCCCTGAAATAAACATCACTAAGCTGAAGTACTTAGTGAATTAGGAGTCCTAATGATACAGTGAAGAAGCTCTTGACTCTCATTTTCCCTTGAACCTGGAAGGGAGGAAAGGCTTAAATGGTGACTACCTGCCCACCCAGTGGACTAAGAAAACTCAGTCTGTGTCCTCCTTGGCTATCCAGTGATGACCTCCCTGGCTATCAAGCTACCTCTCTCCACACCAATGTGATTGCAGCTAGATGGGCAGTCAGAATGGTACCTTCTTCCACTTCCCACCCCTCACGTCAAGCTTTTGGAAGGAGAAGTCACCATCTCCTGGCTAAGAGATGGGTGACCTGGGCCCCTTATTTGCATACTCAACCCTCACAACAAGGCTTCCAGAAGATTCTCTGATTTCAGCTCTGCCCCTCAGCGACCCAGACCAGCAGCTGCTGTAGTGGTAGCACTAGACAACTGGTTCTCCAGTTTAATCTAGGAAGGGTCACTTCAATGCATTGAGTATTGGGTATTTTTATCCAAAGAACTATGGACGCAGAAGATTTCCAAAAGAAAGAACAAGCAACCCTAAGAGCTGCTGGCATCAAAAAATTTCAGAGATCAACAGGGAGCGAAGTCTAGTGGCAGAGATCAGTAACTAGTGTTGTAGACAGGGGTTGTGAGGAGAACTGTCACAATCTCGACCCAGAATTTATAATATTATTTTATGATGGTCACCTAGAGTTAAACACAGAAAGTGCAGGAAATCTATCCACAACACTAAAGACCCATAATATTCAGCCAAGGGCTTGGATCCCACAGCAATGTCCTGTATGAGTCAAGATGAAGCCCTAGAGCCCATAACAATGCCTCCTACAAGTCCAACTGGAGTTCTAGAGCTCTCGAGAAGGACTTGCGCCAGTCTGTTTTACAGATCCTTGCTGGAAAGGCCCAAAGGTGAGCAGTGGAAGCTAGGAAGTCTATGCTAGCAGGGTGAAGGAGCTGTGCTGGTAAGCTGAGGGTTCTACACTAGAGCCAAGAAGTCATGCTCAAAATAAGGACCGTGGCTGTCCCGATACGTACCACAGCCACCTTCAGTAACAAGGAGGTCCTGAGCTTCTCCAATGATGAGAACAGTTGAGTACATGCCAGGAAGCCAGTATGATGGGTTTTTCCTGGAGATTAAATGGCACACATCTTCCCCTCCAGAGCCAGCAAAGCATGCTCAATGTAAGGAACAGAGCTCCCCCAAAGTGAACCACAGCCACTCTCACCAGCAAGGTTCCGAGCTCCTTGGATGATAATGGTCAAACTCACACTGGGGAAGCTAATCATGATGAGCTCCTCCAGGAGAACCAATGGCTTGAAACAGTGACACTTAGGAGAACCCACAATGTCTCGCTCTTCTCCATGTCTCTGTTTATGCTGGCAACTTTCCTCAGGTAGAGCATCTACACTCAGCATCATGGTGATTTAATTCCACTTGTGTTAATTTGACCACCAGTTTTAATCCATCACACCCAGTAAGATGCATCCAGCATTGTCTGATGTCTTTGGGGACATCAGAACTGCTATCAGAGCCGCACTTTCCAATTCATGGTCTCATATGAATTGAGCCAAAGAGCCTTAGGCTGATTGACAACACTGAGGTGAACTACACACTAGGGTATGTGCTCAGATATAAGTTGATAAGGGATATGAAAAACTACTAGCATGTGCAGTTTGGATACCTTACCTTCCTAGGAAAATTCTTTACTAATCTTTCATAAAGCATTCTCCTTCCTTGAAAATTGTCCTTGACTTTTTGTTTCTTTTCAGTCTATGCTAACACAGCCAATTCTTATTACCTGACTGAGTGGAACATAGCTGTCTTCATGCTAAACTGGCTCAAGCTTTGGATTTAAATCCCATTTCCAGATTTAGTTCTTCGTAGTGTGCCCTGATCAATCTAGAAATGGAAGCTGTGGCTATCATAGCAATATTTCATTATAATTATCATAGTTTAACTGTTTCATATAATGCAAACCACTGAGCATATTTGTGAAGTTTCTAAAAAATTTTAAAGATCCTTTGTGCCAGGTATACATCTGTGTAACATATGATTTTTTATTTTTTAATCTTCTTATACATATCAACTTATTTTTGTGCAATAAATTAGACTGTATGCAATCACTTGACATCTTGAAAATTACATCACTAGGGTGGGGGGTTTAGCTCAGTGGCTCAAGAACCTGCATGGCAAGCACGAGGTCCCAAGTTTGATCCCAGATATCCCCTCACAAAAAAATTGCATCTCCAGATTATTGGATATTTGACATGGATTTTGTTGAAGATGAGTCACTTTCTTTATGTGTTTTTATAATTCTGTAAAAGACTTCTCTGAAAGTTGAAGTGGAATTACTTTCTCAAAAATTTCAGGAACTCTTTTTCATTGTCAAAAGAAGAAGTCATGGAAAATCTTATCACATAACAATAATTTCCAGTTGGAAAATAAGACAATAAATTATATCATATTTTATAAACAAGCTATCTAGTCTTTATCTCCATTCTAACCTTGGAGTTTTAAAAATTACATTGACTTTGAAATAATCTCCAAATATGTAGAATAATTAACAGAGCTTTAATCACTTTTATAAACCTCCTGAGAACATTCACACTAATAAAACTGGCATATTAAATTCTACAGAAAAAATCAGTTGCAACTAAATATGATTAATGATGTTCCAACTTATTTTACATGCAGGGAATATTAAGCAGTGTGGACTTTGACTTTTATCAAACTTGCTCATTAATCTGATTCTTTATAAAAGCCAACATGCAAATAAGTAACGTTACTTGGCTCAAATATTTGAATCTCACACATGTTAGATGTCGTGTGTTTGTAGTGGATAGAACATAAAGAGAATCCCAAACTTTGACAAGACAGTTGTAGAGAAAGTGTTTTCTATAGATTCTTAAACATTATTTTTAGTGCTCGATTCTGATAGGAAATTTGTAATTCTCTGTCACTGTACGTTATCATATTTGGTGACTTCAACGTTGTAAAAAGCGGGCTTCAGTGACCTTGAACTGGGAGTAACAGAGATACTCTTGGTTCTTTCATAAGATTTTCTTCTGGAAAATTTCCCAAATTGAAATCGAATTTTGTAATTACCAATCCATTTCTATATATTCAGTTGTGAAATTTTTATGCAAATAAAATCTGTGTAACAGGCATGGATGTTATATTAGAAAAAGGGATACTATCTACGTGTTACTTCTTTTCCATTGTGTAAATAATATTTTTACAATGTAATATAACTAGCCTTGATGTCATCAATGCTTCCTATGAAGAAGTTCCTGCTTTTGCAATGCAAATAATAGGCATGTGATATTTAATAGAAAGACTGGCTATAATTTATTTGGCTGGGGAAACTATTGCCTGGAATTAATCTTTGATTTATTTTTGAGATATAATCATGAAGCATGCAGTTACTGTGTATATCAAGATTTAATTCCTTCCATTTCTTTCTTTCTTTTTAATATGCCACTTATTTTTTCTGTTTTTGTTCTTAGTGTACACAGCCTCAATACCACATCAAGTTTATCTTCTTCTCACCAAAGAAGGAAGTTGGTTACATCTCTAACTTGTCCAAACCTAATTTCAAAGGTGTGTATTTAGAGATGCAGATAAATGTATATTGGGGTCACACATGGTGACTGAACAGACCTCTTTAAAATTACAGAAGAGCATGCTATCTGTTTACTGCCCTCAGTTGAATCTCAGCATTCAACTGAGTTAGGAGGATGTTTATTGCAATCCACGCTATGGCACAGATGGTTATATCATACCTTAATAAAGCAATTAATATGTGCCACATACCTTGCTAATCAATATTAGGAAGAATTATGTTACTTTCCCACACAGTGATGATTAAATTTGTGCTAAAAAATAATGGTGTACAGAGCTTACGGTATATATGCAACTCACAGCTGGTATGTGCTACATCTAAGTCCTCCAGAGGTCAAATATTGCCCTAAAGTACTGAGCAGGAACTGCTGTGTCCATGCTTGAAGCAACAATGTCAGATTTTAGAAGTCACTAATGTAATGGTGTCCTGCATGTGAGATTCCAATGTTATAGCCCATACACAAGATTAATACCTGGGAGGTGACTCTGCGTATACCCTAAAATCAAGTATGCTCTCTGTTTTCTTCCGTTTTATCCACAAGTGAGGAGGTACTTGTGCATATTGATTTAAATAAGTGGAACTGCTTTTAATGCACTAACAGCTTTCAATGTACCTTTAAATAAAAGTGTTATATGTTTTTGCTGTATTGCATATCCCTATGTATCCATACACAGAATGGCTTTCATACCTACAAACAAAAGTGTTTTATGTTAGCTTTTACTATTGTTATTTACATATCACAGATGATACAGATGAATAGGTGATGATGATGGTGGGAATGATATTGTATTGGTTTCTTTTCAAAACTTTAAATAAAATCCAATCATTTCATTCTTCTTTAACAATGTATCAATTTGGGTTATATCACTAATCTATATTGAAAACTTGAACTACAAAATAATAGTGTCTAGATTAAATAATCTTCAAGCTATAGTTTGGCTTTTCACATAAATTATTCTTACCAAAAATAAAACATTTGTGCTACAGCAGAATCTTCTGTTGCTATATCTAGTTTCTAAAAGTAAAGTCAGATTTCTTGGTTTTATTTTTAAAAGGTTCTTAGAGAAGAAATTAAAACTGTGTTGAAGAAAGTTATCAAGTTGTTATAATAATTTTTAATATTTTCTCTGGTTTAACTAAATATTAGGCATACTAATAATACAAAATCTTTTGAAAATTAATAGCAAGATTTTATATAACTTGCTCTCTCAGATTGTGGAATTATTTTATAATTAAGTTAGTCTTTTATCTTTATTGGTCCTTCAGCCTTGACTTTTGTTTACTTTTCTTTCTATCATCAATTAGTATTTTTATTTTTAAAAATACCTAGCAGTCATTTCTTTCAATGCTTTTAAACTAAAAAGGAAAATATTAAAATGCTGCTCTTCTGTTATCAATGATTTCCCAATGTCACATACTTAAATCAACTATTACCTATACCCTTACATCATTGCCTGTCATATCAAGTCACTAAAAAGTGAATGATGACTCTGTGCAAAACTTAAATTAGATGTCTGTCCAGGGACTCTTATCTGGAGTAAGGAGATTAATACCAATGTACAATGGCTTAAAGAAAATGAATTTTCAGTAACAAATAAGAAAGGACTATGACAACCAGTAACAGGAACAATGAATGTAGGTGGATTACAATCTGAATGGAGTAAAAATTTGAAGAGTTGAAAAAAAAAGACTCATTGAGGTGTCATCTTGCTGCCTATAGCAATTAGGGGAGAAATCAAATAGAAAATATAGATAATATCTTTTTATTCAATATTTTAAAACTTCATTAAATCAGTTGCATGCACATTTTAAACCATTACATATCAAAAAATTTTAACATACAAAGAAGTAGCATATTTCTGTGAAAATGAAGCGTCAGACAATGTCTTCCCAGGATTTGTGTTTCATTTTTCAGGTGTACACAATCAAAAGTTGAAATCCAATAAGGTTAAGAAGATAGCTTTTCAAATATTCTCAGGAGCTGCTAGAAAAACAGGCTTCTTTAAATTGACTTAAAAAAAACACACTCCAAATATAAAATGAAGTTTGCAAAAGGTTATAGAAATTCGAGAGCATAGGAAATTAAATTACAGCCTAGCTAAAACCTTATACAAGATCTCTTTATCAATAGATGGTTACTCATTTTGTTTGTATTCTCAAATGTATAAAACTGAAGTGATATGGAAAAAAGACTAGAGAAACAATAGTCTCTTATTTTGAGTTCTCAAGCATTTATTGTGGATACTCAGTTAACAGTAGTCAAAAGGAAGGGAAAACAGGCTCTAAACTAATTAAGAATAATAAGTGCTGCCCTTTCACCTTGAATCATGATTTCCTACATAATAAATCAAACCACTGTAAGTTTTCTTGTATTTTTTACGAAAGCATTTCCATATGAAGGGCTAATAATTCGATTCTTTTTTCTTTATGATTTTTAAATGCAATCAAGTTTCATAGACTTTGTATATCACCAAATAATAAAAATTGAGCAATTAATATCTTATGTGCAACAGGTAATTTAAATATTGTTTTTCCTTTGTGGAATTCACAAATCTTGAGTTTAATTCCTGTACGGAGTATAGCTAACAAGATAAGTTAAACAATGTTAAGATGGGATTTGTTTGTCTTCCTTGTCATTTAGATTAACCAGTGATTAGTTATCCCAATGGGAATTAACTGATAGGATGTTGCATCTGTTTGGGGTTTAGAAATTAAAATGCTTTTAATTTCTGCTTTGGCCTTGTGGAACCATGACGAGACAACATGTCAATTTGATTACCTGCAGTGAAGGGCAGACCCTGAGATTAAGGGGAAAGGAAGGAGGGAACAGGAGAGCCCTAATTTCCAGAGATTTTTCTCAGTATGTCATGGGTATATAGAAAGCCACTCTGAAATTCCAGAACAAGCAAAGCAATAGAACCTAGTTAATCCAAGAGTAGCAATTATATTGCCAATCAAATCCTATCTGGATCACCTGCCAACTAAATTGCAACACAGAAAAGCCCACTTACCAGTCCAAATTAAATACAGATTACTAAAGTGGCGTGTTTCTTCCTTCCTTCCTTTCTCTCTCTTTCTTTCTTTCTTTCTTTCTTTCTTTCTTTCTTTCTTTCTTTCTTTCTTTCTTTCTTTCTTTCTTTCTTCTTTCCTTTTTATTGGTACCGGGGATCAAATTCATGACCGCGCACATGCAAGGCAGACACTTGTGCTGCTGAGCTACATCCACAGCCCCAAAAGTTGCATATTTTTACATGAAATTTTATAAGATGATAAATATAAAAATGATATTTGGTAAAAGAGTAGACCTGACAATTGGGATAGGCACTGGCCACGTGATACTCATAAACTGTTAAGTGGTTTAGCCATAAGAGTTCGAGTTAGTATGTTATGTAACACATATCACTATAACAAAAGGCATCAAAAAAAGCTGTAGTTGTGAAATTATTTTTGGATATAGAAAGGAAAACTTTGTCATCCCATCCAAAAATTGAAGTGAGTACAACATGATGGTTTCATGATCAGTTCATTCAAACTGAAAGTTCATTTGACACTGAAGTGAAAGTGGTTAGTTCTTATCAGAAATAAAAAACAATTGCTAGGTTTTACCATTAATATACGAAAAAGCTTAGCAATACCAAAATGTATTATTCTTGTAAAGTTGTAAAGCAGATTTTAAAAAATTCATAGTGTTGTGGTCAGGGGTTGGGAAGAGAACAATTAGAATCAGGACACAGATTTTATAATATTATTTTATGATGGTCACCCAGAGTTAACATAAGAAAGTGCAGGAAATCTGTCCACAACACTAAAGACACAGAATATTCAGCCAAGGACCTGGATCCCACAGCACGGTCCCACATGAGTCCATATAAAGACCCAGAGCTCATGACAGTGCCTCCCACGAGCCCAACTGGAGGTCTAGAGCCCATGACAAGGACTCATGCCAGTCTGTTTTATGGATCTGTGCTGGGAAGGCCCAAAGGTCAGTGGTGGAAACTAGAAAGTCTATGCTAGTGGGGTGAAGAGGCTGTGCTGCTGGGTTGAAGGTTCTACACTGGAGCCAAGAAGTCAGGTTCAAAACAAAGACCAGCGCTGTCCTGAAAAGCACCACAGCCATCCTCAGCGACACAGAGGACCTGAGCTCTTTCAACAATAAGAACAGTGGAATGCGTGGGAAAAATGCGGCATGAAGAGTTTGTCCTGCAGATTAAATGGCACACATCTTCCCCTCTGGAGCAAGGAAGCAATGCTTGATGTAAAGACCAGAGCTCACCCAAAGTGAACCACAGCCAATCTCACCAACAAGGTCCCCAGCTCCTCCAATGACAGTGGCTGAACTCTCACTGGGGAAGACTAGTCGTGACAAACTCCCCCGGGAGAACTAACAGCTCAGATAACAACACTTAGAGAAACCCACAACACCTAGCCTCTCCTTCTCCACATCTCTGTTTATGTTGGCAACTATCCTAAGGGGGAACATATATGCTCAGCACCATGCTGATTTAATTCAGCTGGAGTTAAGTTGACCATCAGTTTTTAATCCATTACACCTAGTATTACATCATTCATTTTGTAATAATGTACATTCAAATGTACAAATATATATATATATCTCTTGAAAAAACTTTCTTTGACCTTTTGTTATAAAAGAAGCCTTATTATCAACCTTCCACACCATAAATATTGGTATTAATATTTTATTAAACATAACCAATAGTCCTAAATAGATACCTGCTGCATATCTTTGTAAGATGTTAGTCCCAAATGTCTGAAGTTGCATTTAAGTGACTATAGTATTATTTAACTGCTTTCTTACTTTTTTTATTTTTAGTGATTTTAAAACAAATATGCATGCACATGCAGAAAAGGCTGTATAACTGAGAAAAATGTGCATGATTAAAGAAAAAATGTATATAATGATTTAATTTTAACCAGAAATGCATTATAATAAGTATTACTCTAGTGATCTTAAGAACAGAACATGGATTGCAGAGAGAAGGCTAAAAGGAAGACATTACTAATGCATATAATTTCTTCTTAGATTCACCCTACGATTTGAAGACATTTTTTCCTAAAGCCAATATAATACTTTCAGTTTGCTGAGAGTATTTTTCTTGAAAATAATGTCAAGTTTTCATTTCATGGCCTAGGTTGAAATAATGTCTTGGTGCAACTGTACACATTAGTGATATTAATATTTATACATTATGTGAAGGCACAATATTAGTATAACTAGGTCATTCATGCAAATCAAAACTCCCATCTTATAATAACAACTTCCCACCACAGTTTGATCAGGCTCAGTGACCTCAAGGTAATAAATGAGTAAGCCAACCAACCAAACAACAGATAAATAAATCAACTGCCAATAGCACTCTTTCAAACCATCCAATCCCCTGGGATTGATATGTTTAATTAAGGAAAAATAAATTATACTATGTCAAAGCACTAATGATGCTGTGAATCAAACAGTATTTAGATGATTTTATGTGTAATTTTTGTTTGCTAATTATATTATTCAACATGGATGAAATGTGTGAAAGTAAAATAAGAATTATTTTATCACTTGGTGCATTTTTAAATTACAAGCAATTAACCATTTTCTTGAATCAAAACAGAAGGATGAAAGTCATCATGGCAAATAAAATTTGCACTTGTGTAAGCCACAGTTGTAGGTTAATCTTTCATTCTCAGTGAGTCTCCAAAATCATTATGTTTGGTCACCATGGTGAATACGATTCATTCAGTCATGAGTACACCGTGATTGTGTGAGAGGCAGTGTTGCACCTGTTATGACACAAGAACCAAAAAACAAAATAAAACAGGCAGAAATAACCAAACAATCATCATTATTAAGGTATCTATTGATATTTTTTAAATTTTATTTTTATTATATGTTTGCAGTACTTAATTCTTATATTCATTGTGGGGCGTTGGCACATTCATATAACATGTCTTAAAACTTTTATGGCCCCTTCCCTTCTGCTCTATTCCCTACTCTCCATCTCACAGTGCTTTTCCTACATGCAAAGATATTCCTCTCTATCCCCTATTATCTATCTTTTATTTTGCTCTTTATTCAATTTATGTTTTGGATTTCTCATAAAGAGAAGCTATGTGATAATTAAACTTAATGCATCTAATTAATTTCACTTACTATTATCATCTCAGGAGCCTCTATTTTCTTACAGATAACTAAAATTTACCCATCTCATAGCAGAATATGAGACAATTGTGTTTAAATACCACATTTTTTTATTTGCACTCATGTGGTAATGTACATATAGGACAGTTCTAAGATTTAGCTTCTATGAATTGAGCTGCATAAACAAGTGTCTGAATGTATCACTGCAATATGATGGCAATCACTTTTTTGGGAAGATATCTGGAAAACAAATATCTGGTTGAAATGGAATTTCTATATTTTGTTTGTTTTTTAGAAATCTCCATACTGATTCAGTGAATATTATTGATTTGAAACTTCATATCTTCCTAATATATCATCTATCAAATAACACTGCACTTTTCTTCCTTTACTTGTCAGGACTCTTACTCTTCATTGTCCTGAGCAATGACCAATATTCATTCCTACATATATCATATCTCAAATCATCACACACTTCATCTTACCTGAATCATTCCTAGGGCTGGAAGCAGGGTCAATAATATCTGAACCAAATATATATCTACTTTAAATTATAAATATTTTTAGTGTATTTTAGTATGTTCTAATACATGAATCAATACTGGAGGGTTTACTATATATAGTATTCATACCATGCTAAATGCAATGTTATCTTCTATTAGTCTATATAACTTTACGAGCTTTTACATAATAATGTGTACTTGAATGCTTTGGAGAAACACACTCATTTTGAAAGCATAGTAGACTTTTTAAATTTTTTTGGTACTAGGGATCAAACTCATGATCTTATATTTGCCAAGAAGATGCTTACACTGCTGAGCTAAATCCCTGACCCGATAATAGACATTTTTTGAAATTTTATAAGATAAATAGGACTTGAAGTGGACTGGATTTTGAGAAATGATGGACAGATAAATTTTAAATGAATATTATTGTATAGCATGGTGTTTTTCATTATAGTAGAGCAGATGGACTACTAAAGTTCATAGGAGCATGGTGAAAATAGAAACTAAACTATGACAATAGTGTGTTTATTTAAAAAAATAAAAAATATAATAAAACAGCAAGAAAACAGAGGTTCAAAAAAGTTAGTAGGAGAGTTACAATAATTAATAGATTATATATTGTTGTCTTTTGAGGAGTTATTCAGACTACAAGATATATGCATGGTATCTTGTTGAAATAATACATTTGAAGCAAAGATGAACTTCCCTGTGAAGAAAAAGAAATTGGACTTGATCCCAGGGCAGAACCCTATTAAATCTGAGTGCTTCACTGGTGGGATGGAGTCAGAATCTCACAAGAATCTGTCTGCCTGATGTGGACAGGGACTGCTGAACTTGAGGGAATCAGTTACCAGCTTGCAAGAGAAGCCGGGTGAGGTGATAGAACAATGAATTGATGTAGCATAAGTGGAAAAAGGAGAAGCAACTGAAGACAGGCACTGATGTAAAACTGAATTTAGAAAGTCAAAGGAAAATACTTGCACCAATATTTTTCTGAGATTTTAGTTTAGGATATAACAATTCACCTTTGGTCTGATATAAAAAGGGGTAGAGAAAAGATGCCATTATTCAGGAATAATTACCATTTTTAATTTCTGAATTTATTCTTCTTCAAAATAATAGTTAAAACTATAGAAATACCAGTGACACCTAGACATGTAGTAGTAAGGTCTATATGAGAGATATGACCTAGAGTATTGATATCTTCACAAATTTCAAAGTTAGGTCTGGAATTTACAATAGATTTTTGAATTTCAAATCAAGGAAATTTCATTAAAATCCTGACAATCTCCTAGCTCACCTTTTGTTGAGTATTGTGAGTTATCTGGTGGCAGTAATTAAAATGCTTTTCCACAGAGTGATGCCATTGACTGGATGCCAACTTATTTTAATGTACATAACTGTGTTACCATTATCTGTGATTAAATTTAGAGTTTTGCACAAAGGAATGGACTATGGCTATTCAAAATTAGTCTATTGTGATATTTCTTAAACATTCAGAAATGAAGCGTCTACTCTAATTTGGGGAATGAGCACATTATTTTGGCCGGAAGAACAAGAGAGTCAAGTCATAATCTATGTTCTGTCCCCACATGTCAGGACACAAAGAAGCAAGAGACATGTCCTCCCTTACGTTGCATACAAAAGATGCTGTGCAGTGGGTCGGACTGTGAATTACTTCCATTTTTTTCTTACTTTTAAGACAATATTTAAAGATGCCAGATTGTTCTAATCACAAATGTCAACCATTCATTAGCTTAATGGAAAACGGTAACAGATTATGCATATAATAGCCATCCAGGGAGAAGATATACATTTACTGCCCATAACACTTAGGTAGATAGATTGTAGCCATAATAATCTTCCACAGGGGAGAGAGAGAGAGACACAGAGAGAGAGAGAGAGAGAGAGAGAGAGAGAGAGAGAGAGAGACAATTACTTTAATGGAAAGTAAGAGAATGTGAGTAACATTAAATGCACCCAAAGACAGATATTTGTGGTGAGAATGACACAGAGGCCAGTGATACAGCATGAAATTGGCTTTCTGGGTCACAGAGGTAAGAAATCTATGGAAGTAGTGTTCTGCTACATTTGAAGGAACCATTTTAGATTTGCTTTTTGTTTGCCATCAAATCATTTCCAAAATCACTTCCAAAAACTACTACTTTGTCTTTGAATACAATGAAGCATCACCGTTATGATTTAAGTCATATATCCATTAATTAGAGCACAAGGAAATGATCTTGCTTTGTTGTATAATTGTGTGTCCTTAAAATCAGAAAGCTTTCTTCACATAATTGTAGAAAAAGTCACAGAGAGTTAAAGCTTGAGGAGAAAATGATGTGAATCTGAGGCTAGGTTGATACAATGGGCCACATGGGAAGAGTTTGGAATAAATGAGAGGTTCTTGGCTCAAAGAGCCAATGAAAGAGGAACTTGGCTGTGTCCTGAAAAAAATTGGAGTTTTCAATAAAGGAAACAAGATCTCAGTCACCAATGAGGGTGCAGGGGTGATTAGTTCGATTTTGGCCTTGTAAGCCCTTGACTGTGGAATTTAACCAAGACAACTTGGCTATAAAGCTCAGAGCTACATAGTTCTGACTCAGAAAAGATACAGTTAGAGAACAAGGTTCTGCTTGTATTAGAACTCAAAGGCCCAAAACTTGACCATATCTTAAATGCTTGCTTTATAGATTTAAAGGTCTATTTTAAATTTACAGTGTGAATACTCAGCAGAGAACAAAATGAAAATGTGGCATCATCCACAGTTAATTCAAAAGAAAGATGGTTAGGAAAAGTTCACTGACACGTATTTTCAGCTTGAATCCTAGGTGTTAAACTCAGAAATGGAGTATTTTAAGAAACTATCTTTAACTTATAAGGTCAGGGTTATCTACGTACAATGAAATGTGATGCATAGTTAAATGTGAATGTTGAATTTATATTTTCTATAAATCACTATTTTATTATTTATTACATATATAGTTCTACCTATTATAAGAAAGAAATTTTGTTTTGTAGTTGCTTCATTATGTTATATTGGTTAGAGTTCTCACCTACAATTCAGTCAGATGTTACCCATGATCATGGACATTCAAATGCTTGATTGAGGTAGAAGATACTGACAAAATCCCTACATCATAGCAGAGTATGATGGCTTATGTCTGTAACCCAAGTACTGGGGAGACGGAGGCATGAGAATTGCTGTAAGTTTGGAACCAGCCTAGGATACACAGTGAGTTGAAGATCAGCCTGCACTTAAAGCAATACTTTGTCTCAATAAATAAAAGTGAAATTAACAATAAAACAAATTGATAGGTAAATGTATACAACCAAATCTAATTCATGACAGCTAATCACTACTGACTTTTATGAAGGCCACTGTTATATTTATATATGGGATAATATTGTGGACTATTTAAATATCCTCACAACATGATAGACAAAGTCTTCCAGAGTAAGGAATTCAGGAGACAAAGTCAAGTTTTTCTATATCATCTCCATGGTCACAATTTAGAACGAGAAGAAAGGACAGAAGTACCACATAATCAGGACTATTGATAGACAACCTTAGAACTTCACCACCATGCTGAAAAATAAGCTTATCATGTTCTGTTCCTCTAAAGATAATTTTTAGGCAAGGTAATGATCTAAGAGTCATTCTTTACAGCTGTTTCCCTTTTACCATCCAATAGCCCTGATTTTTATTTCCCCAGCATGTTTTAAATCTACAGATACAGTAACTTTATTTCTGTTGTAGCCTGACATAACTGATGCCCTCTTGAGCCCTGCTTTTAAATAATGTGATGTATTTGATTCAGGAGAATGGAAAATTACCTAGAGTACAATCCCATAAGAAAAGAAGAATATGCTCTACCCACAAGAGAAAAATTAACCTGCTCAACAAAGAAGCAGGATGCAGGTGTCAACTAAAAATTAATATAAGAGTCTAGTTAAAATTGTTTCCAACAGGATGCCTTTTTTGTGGTTCTTTGTTTTAAAAGCTTTGTAACTTTTCAGTTCAGGGCCACTCAGTAAAGAGGGGTCTCTATATAAGTGGTCCTGAGCTCAGCTAAATAAAATTTCAAATTTATCAATTTGGCTGCTTGGATTCCTATGTTGTTCAAGAACCCACTTCAATTTCCACCACCTTCGATCTGACAAATCCAATTGCACATAATTTTGTTTTCCTAAATCATTTATTTGTGATGAAGTTAAACCTTTAAAATCACGAATTAGATTGTGTCATATGCCCTAATCTAACTAAATATATATATTCTTAGCTTCCTTTTGTTCTTAGGCTAAATAACTTGACATTATTTTAATGTAACTTTCAAAATTTAGTATTTTTTGGAATTTATATGTGCCTCCATCTACAGTTTATTTATTTATTGCATTTTTAAAATTTTATTTTAAAGAGGATAAAACCAAGGAAAATAAAGCAGAATAAAACCAATCAAAATAAACTAGTGTAAGTGATATAGGAATTCAAAACCTTACAAAATCAGTAGTAGTTCCCATGATACCTCTTGTTGTCTTCAAAATAGCTGCAGATAGATTCGGACATAGCAAATATCAAACAAAACAGAATAGAGCAGAAACAATCAAAACAAAACAAAGAATGCAATAAAGGACTTCAAAATAAGCTAATAGTAAATGCAAAATGGCTACCATAATATGTCTTGCAGTCTTTCAAATAGCTGCTCATGCCATGAGATTTAACATAAACAAAACAAAAGAGAATAAATCCCAATCCAAGATGAAAACAATGAAAATGATATGGTTACCAGGCAGGTACCGCCTCCTTGTGACGCCTGGTTCTTCACCCTGCAGTCTGTGAATGGCACTGACTCACAAAGAGAGGCTTAGGTGTAGCTGTCCCCACTCCAGCTGCCGCCCACACATGGCACTGGTTTCCAGGCGGGGATCACCTCCTGGCCTGGTTCTCTCCCCCTACATGGGCAAATGGCACTTACACACAGAGCCTCCACCTACAGTTTAAATGATGTTTCCCTTTTTATCTGTTTTCTGACATGCAGAAAATTATTCAGCATCTTTGATGTACAGATGGAACTTTGTTTTCTAGATAGAATGCTTATTTCTATCATTGTTAGTTAGCTAACATCATATTATTATCCATTTTACTTTCTTAGTTATGTTTCCAACTCATCTGAGGACTTAGAATTTAAGCACTTCAGAACTTGCCATATGAGAAATACACAGTGTGCTGATCAAGGTAGACTATGTCATCTATGATTTAAGCCTCTTGGTTTATTTAGTCCATTTAGGAAGAACCAAAGGATATAGCTAATGCTAAGCTACAGTGTCGACAGTTCTAACATGGATAGAGTTGTATTCGTTAAACCCTAGAACAAATTTTCCTGAACACATGGCTTGTAGAATTATCACATTTGTGTTTGAGCAATTTATTAATCCTGTTCTTTCCATTATACAAAGTGAAAAAAATCATAATGATTCAGGCATTCACTTTTATTAAAATGTCAGAGAAGCTTTTCTGACAAAGAAAATCACTAAATAATATCTGACCCCTGCACCTCTTAGCCTCAGGTATCTAAAAACAAGTTAAATACTCTGCTTAAAGTCAGCTGTTATGTGAATTTTCACAGATAACCTCTTGACTCATCTCTCCAAGCCAAAGACAACTCCAGTCTCATAGGACATCTTCCTGGGCTCAAAAATTATCAAGAAGCATATATTTTAGTCACTTCTTTCTTCATCTCATGGAGAAGCAATTGTTAGACTATTATAAAAATAACACCCATTAATTCCTTTTAGATGATATTAGAATTTTGTTAATTTTAAAGTCAGATAAGTAAATATTAGTAAAGAAATTATAAAAAGTTTTGTTACATCTAGGAAAATTTCATAACAACATAACAAGAGAATAGCAGTAGTTAGTACATCAAGTTAATACACTATGTTCCAAATTTTAACAGAATGGTCAGAATGCTGCTGAGTACAAGAGCTTGATCTTTGACAAAAGATTAAAAATATTCTGTGGGAGAAAAATAGCTTCTTCAATAAATGGTACTGGGAAAACTGGATATCTGCATGCAGAAAACTGAGTCTAAAATTTTTTAAGTTCATGCTTATAGTAGAAAATAGCAAAAATAAAACAAAGAAACAAAGTAGTGAGTGCTTCTGCTTGCCACATATATCTGAGTGGGCTCTTTGCCAAGCATGTTTTATCATAAAGGTAACAAACCTTATTGGAAAAAACAAAGGAGAAATCACAAAAGCAACTTAGAGATAGGACAGCATTATTAGTGATAGAATTTCAACTGGCTCTGGAAAGTCATTTTTTGTGGTATGGGAGTGTTAAAATGGGATATAGGTATACGAAGAGGTTACAGCGGAGAGGAGCTATATGATCAAAGTACAGAGTTAGTGAAGTGCAGGGACTTGAGGAAAACGATGACATTACAGTAGGAAATATGTGATACTACGATGTAAACAGTTGTTATTGTGCTTTCCGATCATGCATCAAAATTTTTACTTGCTTTATTTGAACTATATATTTAGAACTTTTTAATAGAAACACATAGTCTTAAGAATTGGGTACCATAGCATCCAAATACATATGTAAGTCTATTGCTAAATATTAACATCCACAATTTAATAAGGTGAAGTTAGGTATTTTAATACAGCTTTGGAGGAAAATTTACACATGATTGACTAAAGCTTATCTTCATTAAATGTCAGTTGACATTTATGCTAAATATATGCCAGATTCTTTCTCATTTTTAAGAGTAAAATCTATGAAGAGTCCAGAGTAAAGAAGGCCTAACTGAAGTGAGTCAGCTCCGCTTCTCCCATTCCGAGTCCTTCCAAGCATGGAATAACGTTCCTGTCTGCCTTTTCAGAACACTCAAAACTGTGTAATCACATGTTATTAAACGTCAGGAGGTTTATGATATTTAATGTTAAAATTAGTCTTGCTATACTAAGCATTATTTCACTAAGCAAAAAGGAGCATATTTTATCTTGGTTGAAATACACATATCCATGGCAAATGCAGACTGCTAACAAAAGGTTGATGCACTTTGCTGACATTTCAAGTCTACGGATGCCATTGTGAACATCCAACATTATTA